>JAFMOD010001145.1:69159-119159 GCA_019802435.1 Corydoras maculifer
ATTATTCATTCATTCATTATCTCCCGCTTATCCTCTATTAGGGTCGCGGTGGGGTTTTGTATTGTGTTATATTGTATCATCATATATCATATCATATCATAATTGTTTAGTCTATTAATTTTCTTGTTTTTGTTGCAGGTTAAAGCTTGAATCCCCTTAATTACAAACAAAAAAAAACTTTTTTTAAAATAACTATGACCGCAGGTTCTGTTGTGGTCCCATTTATAATTCCCCTTCGGGTTCCTCCTTCTGGAAAAGCCAAGTATGAAATAGACACCAACACACTGATTGAGATTAAGTCAGGTGTGTGTTCAAATATGTTTTTTTTTCTTCTTTTTTTTCTCTATAAATGCATTATGTCATTTCCTTCAAATTAAGTCATGTCTAATTCTCACATGTTGAAAACCCAGTGTTGCTTCCTGCATTGCTATTAAAGGACCCTAACTGATACCTGTTATTTATATCACACATGCAGGTTTTGTAGATCCCAGTAAATGCTTTTATATGCCTTTATTGGTCCCACCATGTGGAACTTTACATAATCCAAGATGTCATAATGTTCTGTATTCTTCCTTTTATTCCTTTTTTATTAATGGTGCATTAAACAGTTTGTTACAGCACCATGGATGAATATCCAATTCCACTCTATACCTATTAGAATCAGTGGATTGTGGTTGTAATGTCATTAAATTGCTTAGCTATACTGCAGAATATGTAGTTAGTGTAAGATGAAAGTAGTAATGACACACTTCTGGTCACTTCATATTTTAGGTACCCCTGATGCAAGTGTCTTCTTCACACTTGATGGTACTAAACCAGAAGTGCAGCGAAAGCGAGGACCTGGGGATGGCATCACCATGAGATACACAGAACCCATACGCTTACCTAGTGGCAAGATACAAATCCGAGCCCTGGCTGTTACCAGGTATTGCAAACAGCCAAGCAATATAACAAAACTAATTTCTATATTTAAACTTCTAAGCAGGGTGAAGCCCAACAGAGCAATGACAAATATACAGTAACTGGGATTATATTCAGATTGTAGTGTCAAACAGAAAAAGATTTTTCAGTCCTCTTAATTGTAGGAAAATGTATTGACCATATTAAATGTATTGACAATTAAAGAGTCCCCCCCTAATGCAGCTCTAACATCCTTCATACTTTTAGAAAATTTTTCTTTTTGGACTTGTCTCCTTAACCCGTCAGTCAAATTAAGAGTTTGTATGATAAGACATTGAGTTGGGAGGCACGGTGGCTTAGTGTTTAGCACGTTTGCCTCTCAGCGCTGGGGATTCCAGGTTTGAATCCCAATCTGGGTGTGGTGTCCATGTTCTCCCTGTGTCTGTGTTGGTTACCTCTGGGTTCTCCAGTTTCCTCCCACAGTCCAAAAACATGGATTCATATATTATATTATAATATAATAGGGCAGCACGGTGGCTTAGTGGTTAGCACGTTCGCCTCTCAGCACTAGGGATTCCCGGTTCAAACCCCCATATGGGTGGAGTTTGCATGTTCTCCCCGTGTCCGCGTGGGTTTCCTCCGGATTCTCCGGTTTCTCCCACAGTCCAAAAACATGGATCAAGTCAATTGAGTTCCCCAATTTGCCCCATGTAGAGTGTGTTTGTGTGCGTGTCTGTGCGTGTCAGTGTGTGCCCAGCGATAGATTGGCGCCCTGTCCTTGGTGTATCTGACTGAAACGTTCTCCCTTGGATGTGCATGGGGAACTCCCCCCCCCCCCCCACCGCCGCGACCCTAATATAGGATAAAGCGGAAGATAATGAATGAATGAATATAATACAATATAATTAATCCTCTACTAGGGACCTGAGGGGGTTCCCCACACCCATACTGGGGAGAACGGGTGTGGGGAACCCCCTCAAGACCCTAGTAGAGGATTAAACGTATGATTATGAATGGATAAAATACACTTAGAAACACTAGAAACACTATTTCACTTTTTAGTCCTAACATATTTCTGTTTTAAAATGATCTTCCTATCATTTGGCATCACCCGCAATAATAAATCTTTTGATAATACTGGTTAAAGTTTTTAAATATATTTAAATACATTGTTTATATTGTAACACATATAAATAAATATGTCAATTAAACTCAAAATTATCTGATTTGAAAATTGCAGAAATCCTTTATGTACAAGAAATCCAGCCATCCATTATCTTACACTTAATCCTTGTATGTGTGTTTGTTCGGGGCTGGACACACACACACACACACACACACACAGACTATGGGGGCAATTCATAGTGAACAAAAAATAAAGTACTTTATACTAATCATAGTTTGCTGGACATACTAATCTGATGCAAAAAGTTGCTGTATTTCATTTATTTATTTTGCATTAAATCAAGTGCATTAAATTTAACAGTAGTTTCTAAAGGAGACACAAATACAAAATAATGCACATTATTTTAATTATTTAATTATAAATGTAAGAAACCATAATTTAGCAGAACCAAATTTAAGATTAGGACCGGTGGAATAAAAGCTACTTTAGTACAAGCGTTGTTCTTTGCAGTGATGGTAGAGAGAGTGCCGTCGTGACCAAAGTATTCACAGTGGAAGATGTTCTTTTTGAAGACCTGGAGCACAATCAAGATGCATCTTTAAAGAGTTTGGAACAAACAAAAAGTCCCAAACAAAAGGTTTGCTCTACACTCTTGTAATTTTAATGAAAAAGTATTAAATTAAAAGGTCACAAACTAAAGTGTCTTTCTAAATGTTCTACAGAAGCAAAAAAATGATACTGCAGACACTTTGACGCAACATTTAGGTAAATTATTGTTTTATTAACTTTACAATTTAAGCTTTCATTAAAAGAAATAATAAAAAAAAGACTTTTACTGTATACTTTATTCTTGTAATGTAAATGCACCTCTCATTGGAATACACTATCTATCTATCTATCTATCTATCTATCTATCTATCTATCTATCTATCTATCTATCTATCTATCTATCTATCTATATATATATATATATATATATATATATATATATATATATATATATATATATATATATATTCATTAATTCATTATCTTCCGCTTTATCCTATATTAGAGTCGCGGTGGGGTTTCCAATGCCCATCCAGGGGAGAACGTTTCGGGCGCTGGGCAGATACACCCAGGACAGGGCGCCAATCTATCGCTGGGCACACACTCACTCACACAAACACGCACGCATACACACTCAATATGGGGCAATTTGAAGAACTCAATTGACTTGATACATGTTTTTGGTCTGTGGGAGGAAACCGGAGAACCCGGAGGAAACCCACGCAGACACGGGGAAAACATGGAAACTCCACCCAGATGAGGATTCGAACTGGGAATCCCTAGTGCTGAGAGGCGAACGTGCTAAACCACTAAGCCACGGTGCCTATATATATATATATATATATATATATATATATATATATATATATATATATATATTTACTGTTTTATATTTGTACTGTGTATATAGATAGATAGATAGATAGATAGATAGATAGATAGATAGATAGATAGATAGATAGATAGATAGATAGATAGATAGATAGATAGATAGATAGATAGATAGATAGATAGATAGATACAGTATATGCTGTTTTTATGGAAAATTTATTGTATTTAGAAGGTGCCTAGGTAACAAGCTTTAAATGTTTTACAGGAAATGTTTCCACCAGTAGAGCCCAGCGTACTCAGAATGGTCCTCGTTTTAAATCCCAGCACCTGAATACATTACTCCCATCTCCTAATTTGAAACACACACAAGTAAGAGTTCACACAATGCATGTAGTGGCATGGTGGTGCAGAATTTCCACCCCACAGTGAGGAGGTCCTGGATTTAATTTTTGATTTGTATAAATAAAGGTCTTTTTTGGCACTTGGTTAGCATGTCATCCCCGTGTTTGCACAGGTTTACAATGGTTTATGACAAATTTCAAAGACATGAAAATAGGTAAATTGGAAATAATAAGTTCCTTACTGTAACTATTTTTGTTGGAAAATAGGCATTTATGCTGTTTAGATGATGAACTCCTGAACATATGACAGAAGAAACATATTGCATGAGTTGGCAGTATACAGACCCTTTCCAAAAAAATAGAATATCATGGAAAAGTTTATTATTTCCATTATTCCATTCAAAGACTTAATAGATTATAGATTTAGGAAGCACAGTTTGAACAATTTCAGATATTTATTATTTAGGCTTCAAGCTCATAAAACCCACGAAAACAGGAATTCAAAACTTAGAATACAGTGAAGAAAACAGCCCAAATTTAGCAGGGGATAAAAGTTTTAAACAAAATTTGACCCATTAATCATCTACTACTAAAAATTAGTGGTGAGGAACAGAATCCAAACTGCTAAAGGTCCAGTGTGAAATCTCCAGTCAGTCATGATTTGGGGTGCAATGTGCGGTGTAGGTGTTGGGGAAACTCTGCTTTCTTATATCCAAGGTCAGCATAACAGTCTAGCAGAATGTTTTAGATGGCTTTATGGTTCCTTCTGCTGAGGATCTTTATGGATATGCAGATTTCAGCTTCTAGCAGGACCTGGTCGTTCCATCAGAAGCACCAAGCCTGGCCAGCCAACTCGCTGGATGTAAACCCCATTGAGAATCTATGGGGTATTCTCAGGAGGAAAATGAAGGGTGCCAGACCCAAGAACAAAGAATACCCCATAGACTCTTAATAGGGTTTAGATCCGGTGAGTTGGCTGACCAGTCGAGCACTGTGATAGCATGGGCATCAAAACTAGGTTGATTAGTTGATTAGTGCAAAATTTGGGCTGATGTCTCCACAGTATTTTTTTTTTCAAATTCCTGTTTTCGTGTGTTTTATGAGCTGGAAGCCCAAATAATATATACTTGAAATCATTTAAATTGTGAGCCCTATAATCTATGAAAGTTTAACTCTTTGAATGGACTTATGGAAATTAATACACTTTTTCATGATATTTAAATTTTCTGAAAAGGGTCTGTATAGAGTTGGACTCTTATTTTCTATAGAGTTGGACTCTTATTTCTTGTATAAATATTACAAATAAAACTAAATGCCCACCTCACAGCAGTTTGAACACAGAGCTAATAGACTAGTAAATAAGTTCTCAACTGTGTGCCACATTAAAATTGTGAATCCTAAAAATGAATAAAAATGTGTAGTTTGTAAAATCAAACTTTAGAGTCCCTAACCCAGTTTACTGTGAAACAGGACACAGACACAGAGAAGCAGTTGGAAATTGGATGTCTCTTATTATGTTTCAATGGCATTGAACATGTTTTGTGTTTATACACCAAACGGGACTGTTTCAGATTTGTATTCCATAATTCACATTTTTCAGAGTACAGCTGAAGCGAACAGCCAGTGCAGAGAGATGCGCACATCAATATCTCGCATCCGTAAAGAAACCGATTTTCTCAGGTAAGAAACAAAATTATGACAAAGTGTGTCACAGTCATTACCAGTCATGACGTACAATGGATAAATCATTATTTCAATTTGTATTATAACTATATTAGTGTTGTTCTTCTTGTAGTTCTGTGTTGTACAGTTACAGAGACCAGGGTGAAGTCTAAGAAGCCCATGCTTTGTGCAGACAGAAAATAACCTATTAATAAAAACAAGCTAATAAATAAAATTATTATATTTTTAGCCTTACCTCTTAACTACCTTGAGTTTCTGCAGTTTGTTCCATCTGCACAATATTAATAAAGTAATTCAGTAACATATTGTGTATTACTTCTAACATATTTATTTGTTAGCATGTAGATGTTATATTCATTACTATAAAGTACATATTATTTTTGATGGAATTTTGTAAGGATTACAAGATGAGAATAATTTTTAAATCAGTTTTGCCCTTGTCTAATAAATTGTGTATTGTAGGTGTTCTAAATGTTTGAGTCATCGTCCCTCAGACCCTTTTGCGCGATTTTGCTTGCACTGTGGTTCACCAGTACCCCCTGTTCCTGGACAGAGGCTTACCCTTACTGAGGATGGACAGGTAATTGCGAATATTTTGGATATTTTGTGCATAGACACACATTCCATTCTTTCTAATCATCATATAGAAACAGATTATTATTATTATTCATTCATTATCTCCCGCTTTATCCTCTATTAGGGTCGCGGTGGGGTTCCCCATGCCCATCCAGGGGAGAACGTCTTGGGCGCTGGGCAGATAGACTCAGGACAGGGCGCCAATCCATCGCTGGGCACACACTCACTCACACAGACACACTCTATATGGGGCAATTTTTGAGAATTCAATTGACTTGATCCATGTTTTTGGACTGTGGGAGGAAACCGGAGAACCCGGAGGAAACCCACGCGGACACGGGGAGAACATGGAAACTCCACCCAGATGGGGATTCGAACCGGAAATCCCTAGTGCTGAGAGGCGAACGTGCTAACTACTAAGCCGCCAGATTATTATCATTCTTTATGAATAAAGTGAGAACTAGTGTGTGTTTTTTTTGTTTTGTTTTTTTCGTTAATGTCTGAATATATAATGTCTGAATATATATTTCTAATTATGTTAATTCGGGTGATTGGGGGAAGAATGTGGGGAAAAAACCTAGATACCTCTGACCACACTTTACATTTGTATCAATGTGTGATATACAATACATTATTTTACCTAATGTTTTTTATAAACTGCATTCTGTATTTGATTGTTAGAGGAACCGGAAACTTGTTACCCGTTACCCAGCAATTAACATTCACTCTAAAAACCGAACTACATTACATCACAGCGGACCCGTTTATTAATTTTTATTTTGTTAATTTTGCTTTCAATAAACACATTGTTTTTATTATAGTATGTTTGTAACCATTTTATAAAAGCAATGAGTCACTCAAAGTTGTCCATTGTTGTGAATAAATTACAGGAAAGCGGTGTAACGGCACTCCCTTATTGCTTTCTTGTAAATTTATATTGTTCCAGATGATCCAGTGTGTGCATTGCAAAAACATGGTACCAGCTAATGCTGTCACATGTGTGGTGTGTGAGGTTCCACTTACCCCTCAACTTCAGGTAGTCAACAAATCAACAATCTGCAAATAATTTTAAAGCAAAGTGGAATTCACAACAAAATTCAGTTTCTAAATAAAATATAAACGAAACACTAATGTTTTAGCATAGGTAACATGGCGTGATGAGTGCTCTTATTCTACAACAGCTACTTTAGGTCCTGTGTTTGATTAGGAGAAAATAATTCATACACTCTGACAAAATTTGCAGCAAAATTTTACACAAACATTTGCAACAACATTTATTTTAACTGAACATTATATAAGCCTGTAACAGCTATTAAGCTGTTATTATTTTTTCCTTTGTCAGTTATTTGAATATTGTCAGCTGATAAGCTTTTCTACTTTTTTTACAGACCAGAGTGGTCTGTGAGTCCTGTGGAACTGAAAACCCTGCCCATATCGCCTGCTGTGTACTGTGTGAAAGCAGTCTGCCTCAAAATGATAATGTAAACTCCACTGTGATGTTTTAGAATTTTATCTAATGCCATTGGTTCTAATTGGAAATCTATGTATCTCATGTGTGAGTGTGTATATACAGTACCAGTCAAAAGTTTGGACACCCACTTCTTGCTTAGATGTCTATTTTCTTTACTAACCATAAAGATGGACTTTGTAGTTTTATAATTACAGACTGTAGTATATCTGTTTTCTTTCTTTGTTAGTCCCCTGTTGGCTCTCTGTTCTCTAGCGGTCAGGACCATCACAGATACCACAGGTGGTGGATTGTTTATTGTCAGTTCTGAAGTGACACGGATGTGGTGAGGAGGTTTGAGTGCAGCAGTGCTGCTGTAGCTTAGTTTAAACACCTCAGTGACACTGCTGGAATGGGAATAATGCTCCTGACCATTAGAAAACAGAGTAAAGGAGACGTACACAGTATATACTGTAGTCCACTAACAGACAGACTACAGTCTGTAAGTATAGAACTACAAAGTCCATCTTTACAGTAAGGGAAACTAAAGGGATGTGTGTCCAAACTTTTGACTGGTACTGTCTCCTTTAAAATTGGACCAAGAACGAAATTTAGAAGTAGATTGTTTTATCAAATGGATTATATTAGTATTTAATGGTTTAATGCCTTCCAGCCTGTATTGAGCGAACAGCGGGCTGCTCCTCTGCCTTGTTCAGAGGAAGAGATGTTTTCCTGCTCTAAATGTAGTAGAGAGAATCATGCCGATGCCAGATTCTGTGACTGGTGTGGCGCCAAGGTGAGAAAAAGAACCCCTTAATATATACATCTACATATATTCATTCATTCATTCATTATCTCCCGCTTATCCTCTATTAGGGTCGCGGTGGGGTTCCCCATGCCCATCCAGGGGAGAACGTCTCGGGCGCTGGGCAGATAGACCCAGGACAGGGCGCCAATCCATCGCTGGGCACACACTCACTCACACACACACACTCTATATGGGGCAATTTTGAGAATTCGATTAACTTGATCCATGTTTTTGGACTGTGGGAGGAAACCGGAGAACCCGGAGGAAACCCACGCAAACACGGGGAGAACATGGAAACTCCACCCAGATGGGGATCGAACCGGGAATCCCCAGCGCTGAGAGGCGAACGTGCTAACCACTAAGCCACCGTGCCGCTACATCCACATATATGATTAAAAAAAATTGTGTTCAACCTTGATGTTGCGTTAATAACTATAACAACTGTAAAAAAAAATTTTTTAATAATGTGTAATCATCTAACTAAAAAATAAAATTTCTTAATGCCTTTATACCTTTAAGATCATTCATTCATTCATTCATTATCTCCCGCTTATCCTCTATTAGGGTCGCGGTGGGGTTCCCCATGCCCATCCAGGGGAGAACGTCTCGGGCGCTGGGCAGATAGACCCAGGACAGGGCGCCAATCCATCGCTGGGCACACACTCACTCACACAGACACATCTATAGGGGGGAATTTTGAGAATTCAATTAACTTGTTCCATGTTTTTGGACTGTGGGAGGAAACCGGAGAACCCGGAGGAAACCCACGCAGACACGGGGAGAACATGGAAACTCCACCCAGATGGGGATTCGAACCGGGAATCCCTAGCGCTGAGAGGCGAACGTGCTAACCACTAAGCCACCCCTTTAAGATCAGATTAATATATTACATTTGTGACAAAATAATATAATAAATCAGTGCGACATCCAAATCAGGGATGCAAACAAGCTGTTAAATATGCTGGGACAAACCATACACCATATAATGCTTTCCACTGCCCACATGAATTGTTCCCTAATAAACAGTAGAAGGGAATATTCCATTGTCAGTAAGAAATCCTCAGCCTGGCCTCCCACTTACCAAAAAAATATTAGTTAGTTATGTTTACGGTATTCCCTGCCAAGCTGGTGGCACTGTTTGAGATACAACTGGTGTTTAAACATTTGTATGTCTCGAGTGACCTAGATGAGTTTGTATGTGTGAATGATCAGTCCACACAAAAAGCCACTGTACTATGCTAAAACTTTAGTTTTGCCTTTGTATTAATACAACTCTGTATCAGCCTGGCCATCCAGTCAAGAATCTCACATGTTCCCAATGTGGTGCGAGCGATCCTCCATATTCAAACTTCTGCGGACACTGTGGTGTGTTCCTTGTGGGCCCACCTCGAAAACCAGTTAGCCCCACGGAAGCGGTTGCAGAAGTCCCTGACCAGGTAATGCTCCTCATTTAATCTAAATAATTTTAGGCATGACAGTGGTGTGTTCATGTTCTTTTTTACACTCTATATATAAATATGTACAAGCTTATTTTTATTTAGATTTTACTAAGATGTTTTTAAGTTACATTTGTCTTTATATGACTTCTTGTGTGGTAGATAAGCAATGCTCCAACAGTCACATTAGTCGATGCACAGACCCAGACCACTGGCTTGTTCTACCCATCAAGTGCTGAGCTGCAAAAGCGGGAACAGCAGCGGGAGGCAGACCTGGCCAGACAGGGGCAGATGAGCGATAAGAAACCTTTGCTCACAGCTATCAGTCCAGGTCGAGGTAAATGCACCTTAAGGATATTGGATATTGGTTTGTACTTCTGAAGTAGTTATTTTGTGCAGTGGTCTTAACACTGGATACAGGTCTTTACAAGGATACTTTATTGTCAATTCCACCACATATCTAGGACATACAGAGAATTGATAGATCGTTCCTCCTCTCCATAGATAGAAAGGAAGGGAGCAGCTGCAATAATTTGTGCTGCCACCATTGGGTTAGAGGTGGGTAGGAAATGTGATCGAAGAATCGGTGATTAAATACATTTTAAAAACCTATTCCCAGACTATGCTTCAATAAGTACAGAGCCTTTTTGAATTCACAAGCAAATAAGACATGAATGAGAATGCTGTGAAAGGCGTTGTTTAAGGGGGTCAGGAAAGAGGAGGGGCAATGTCCATAGGAAAGTTAGGGTATGATGAGTTTGTCAGGAAAAATCATAGCAAATGTTCTTCTAGGGAAATTTCACCAAGCAGCTTGTTCCTCAAGACCAACTGATAGGAGGGAGCCAAAAACCATTTTTTTTCACACTCACGCAGACACACAAACACACTCTATATGAGGCAATTTGGAGAACTTGGTTGACCTTGATCCATGTTTTTGGAAAATGGGAGGAACCGGAGAAACCAAAGGAAACCCACGCGGACACGGGTAGAATATGGAAACTCCACCCAGATTGGGATTCGAATCGGGAATCCCTAGCGCTGAGAGGTGAACATGCCAACCACTAAGCCACCGTGCCACCCCAGCAGAATACCTATGATCATAAATCCAAATAAATAAACATCTTCATCCTTTCCGGACAGAGGCACCTGAAATACAATGTGCCATTTCCCCCACACGTCCATATATTCAACCATGGTTCCGTCTGGGCAGGCGGGTACCCCGAACCCTGTCTTCTTGTTAGAGATAGTGACAATAATGTTGAGAGACCATTTAATTAATTCCATTTCTCGTTTCGAAGAAGAGTGTTATGACAGTTCCCATACAGACAAGACTAAGTGATAAGTGATGGCGCAGGAGCAAGAGAAAGTGCGACCTCCTTCCGCGAGAGCAAGAGCAGAAAGCTATGTGTTTAATAAATAGACTTTGTTTGTCAGTTAGGAGGCTCAGAAATCACTGCAACATTAGCCTTTATGGGCTGCCAGACACTGTTTTTGGGTTGGTGAAAAAATACAATCATAGTTGCATGTTTTATGAAAGAAATACATAATTTTTAAGGTGCATCTTGTACTTTAGTGTGCGAATGAAGTGTGTTCTGTGTGGTGTCAGGTTTCTGGAGGAAGCAGTTGGATCACATCTGCGCCCATCTGCGCAGTTACACGCAGAACAACATTAAATTCAGAGCCCTAGTGGGAGAGCCAAAGATGGGACGGGTGAGCTCCATGTTCAACACTGTTCCTCCTGTCTATAATACAAATGTATAAAAAATATCTAGGTTCCATGTCTTAGAATGACTATTATGTCCAAAGAGAGGTTTACTACGAAATTTTACAACCTTCACATCTTTTGAGATGGGGGGGGGGGGGGGGGGGGGGGGGGGGGGGGGGGGGGGGGGGGGGGGGGGGGGGGGGGGGGGGGGGGGGGGGGGGGGGGGGGGGGGGGGGGGGGGGGGGTATATATATATATATATATATATATATATATATATATAGTATATATATTTATAGTTAGGCTTAGTGGTTAGCACGTTCGCCTTACAGCACTAGGGATTCCCTGACAATAGTCCTGACTATGCAGTGTAGCACACGGCATTCCTACAATGTTATTGCTGGCCGGGCACTTAAGAAGGATAAGTCCTCCCACAGAACAAAACAACATAACAGGGAGGTTTTTTTTTTGCCACTGTCATTTCGGCTAGCTTCGACTTGTCGCTTTGGCTTGTTCAGGCTCAATAGCAATATAAAGCAGCTTTGTGACAATGCTTTATTGTAAAAAAAAAAAAAAAAAAACATATAACCTATATAAATAAATTACTTGAATTTGCTAGTGATTTGCACATTCGTCTTTGAGCGCTGGGGATCCAGGTTCGAATCCTAATCTGGGTGGAGTTTTCATGTTCTTCCCATGTCTGTGTGGGTTTCCTCAGGGTTCTCTGATCCAGTCTAAAAACATGAATTCAAGGTGAATTAACTGCCCCTATCTAAATTTCCTTTATTAAGTGTGTCTGTGTGAGTGAGTGATACCCAGCGATATATTGACTCCCTGTCCTTGATCTACCCAGCACCCGAAACGTTCTTCCATGGATGGGGCATTGGAACTCCCTTCCATGACACTAATAGAGGACTAAGTGGAAAATGAATGAATGAATTAAAATCTGATTTCCCTGTACATCCCTTTATTCTATTAATTACGAAGTTGCATAATACTCATAATACTAATGTTTTAGCATTCAGACTATTTAGACTATGCTATTGGGAGTAGTAGGTGTTGGGCTATCAATCAAAAGGTTGTGGGTACAAATCCCAGGTCCACTGAAGTTAACAATGGGGATCCTTAAGCAAAGCTCTTAACCCTCATTGCTTCAGGAATGCTGTACCAACCCTGTTTTCTGATTCCAACCAAGTTGAGATACTGTAAGTCATTTTGGATTAAATGCTAAATGACCGAATGTAATGTTGTTAGTTATTGTACACAATGTTATTGTGAATTGACATCATTTGATTCACAGCTTCATAGGTTCTTTTCAGTTCTGTTCAGCAGGCATGTTTTTGTGTTAAATAGTTTGTAAAGTCTATGATTTAATACATAGCTACATTTTGTTATAGCAGAAAACAAGGATCTTGGTGACACAAATGTGATGCGATATCTGACTCTGGTGTTGTTTTCTGACTTTCATTCAGTGTACAGTAGAGTTGGCTTCCATGCTAAATTATTAGCATTATGATAATTAAGTGAGAGAATATGTACATAAAAGGAAATATATTGGGTTCTGACCATATTTATTATTCATGAGTGAAGTTCATGTTGTGCTTTTATACAAGAGCACACTGTCAATATGCAGCCGCACACATTTCTAATCAAATTCATTCATGAATCACTGAATTCAACTCATCCATTATTTTCTGCTAAATCCTCTACTAGGGTCACGGCGGGGTTCCACATGCCTATTTAGAGGAGAACGTTTCATGTGCTGGGCAGATACACCCAGGACAGGGAGCCAATCTATCACTGGGCACACACACACACACACACACACACACACTAAATAGGGAAATTTAAAGTATTCAATATACCTTAAATTCACGTTTTTGAACTGTGGGAGGAAACAGCAGAACTCAGATGAAACACACCCGGATACGGGTAGAACATGAAAACTCCACCCACATTGGGATTCGAACGTGGAATCCCCAGTGCTGAGAGGCGAACATACTAACCACTAAGCCACCGTGTCACCCTAATAATAATAATAATAATAATAATAATAATAATGATTACTAATACTAAATATCTTGTTTTATAAAGCCATTTGTCATTAAAGGTCATGAATATTTGATTTTTTTTTTTTTACTTTAGTTGATATCTGCCTTCATTGAGGAGGACAGATGTCAAGTCAGCTTGCGTGTGAATTTTATCTTGGCAAATCCAAACAAATTCAAGGTGAGAAACCACACATATTTTACTACACTGTACTCAATATTGTTAAATGTTTTAGTGATGTTAATATAACAATATGTTTCATATTTAAAATCTTATCTGATTTATGTGTTGAGGATTCATTAGGAGGGCAGCTGAATGAATCACCACATGAGAAACCCAGTCACAGTGCTGTTTCTGAGGGTAACAGCAAGCTGACATTTATACTGTCAAGCTTATAAACCTTTTTCTAGCAATTAAACCATATGTAATTCTTTTTACACAACATACGGTACTTAATATGTTTATGCATGTCAAATAAACATGTAGTAATGACATGTTTCTGTCAAATTTTGCTTCGTCTTGGACAATTTCTTTACCAAACTGTGAATTTTAAGACTTGTTTGGTACAGTGGGTTTAAAATGGCTTTGCTTTAAAGTTTCAAATCTAATATTTCAAATGCCATTAACATCAATTATTATTTTTTAAAATTTTGTTGTTTTCTAATTCCATCCATCATCTTACGCTTTATCCTGTACTAGGTCGCGGGGGGGGGTTCCCATGCCCATCCAAGGGAGAACGTTTCAGGTGTTGAGCAGATACCCCCAGGACAGGGCACCAATCTATCACTGGACACACACACAAACACACTCTATATGGGGAAATTTAGAGGATTCAATTGACCTTGATCCAAGTTTTTGGACTGTGGGAGGAACCCGGAGAACCCGGAGGAAACCCACACAGACTGGGTGAGATCATGGAAACTCCACCCAGATTGGGATTCGAACCGAATTCTAATCCCTAGCGCTGAAAAGCGAACAATCTAACCACGTTAAGCCATCATAGTTTCCTAATTCATTCATTCATTCATTCATTCATTATCTCCCGCTTATCCTCTATTAGGGTCGCGGTGGGGTTCCCCATGCCCATCCAGGGGAGAACGTCTCGGGCGCTGGGCAGATAGACCCAGGACAGGGCGCCAATCCATCGCTGGGCACACACTCACTCACACAAACACACTCTATAGGGGGCAATTTGGAGAATTCAATTGACTTGAACCATGTTTTTGGACTGTAGGAGGAAACCGGAGAACCCAGAGGAAACCCACGCAGACACGGGGAGAACATGGAAACTCCACCCAGATGGGGATTCGAACCGGGAATCCCTAGCGCTGAGAGGCGAACTCACTAAGCCACCGTGCCGCCTAGTTTCCTAATTGTTAATTCATTCATTCATTCATTATCTCCCGCTTATCCTCTATTAGGGTCGCGGTGGGGTTCCCCATGCCCATCCAGGGGAGAACGTCTCGGCCGCCAGGCAGACAGACCCAGGACAGGGCGCCAATCCATCGCTGGGCACACACTCACTCACACAGACACACTCTATAGGGGGCAATTTTTTGAGAAATTCAATTAACTTGATCCATGTTTTTGGACTGTGGGAGGAACCCGGAGGAAACCCACTCAGACACGGGGAGAACATGGAAACTCCACCCAGATGGGGATTCGAACTGGGAATCCCTAGCGCTGAGAGGCGAACGTGCTAACCACTAAGCCACCGTGCCGCCCCTAATTGTTAATATTAAATGAAATTAAAGCATGACAGTTCATACTTTCTAAACTGTAAATCAATTTTCAACTGTGATATTTGTGCTTATATGTAAATGGGACAATAGTGACTGAGATGGGAACTGCGCACCAAAGGAAAAGCTGCACATCAGCTGAACAACTGGTTAGTAACACACACAGACATACATGTATATATTTGGCTATACAATAAATATTGCACATTCTACAGGAGTCCAAGGAAAGCCTGTTATTAAATGAGGTGGGACCTGATGGAAAAGGACGAATTACAGTAGTGCAGGAGCTGTTAAATGAGGCAAGAATGATAATCCTATGCTAAACATTTTACATACGATTACACGCAATACCCACAAGGTATTTTACTATATTCATTCATTAATTCATCATCTTAATCCTGTATTATGGTAATAAGAAGGTTTCGGGCACTGGGCAGATACACCCAGAACTGGGTGCCACACTATCGCTGGGCACACTCACACAGACGCACACAAATACACACTCTATATAGGGCAATTTAGAGCATTTAATTTAACTTAAATCCATGTTTTTGGAGAATCCGGAGTAAACCGGAGAACCCGGAGTAAACCCACGCAGACACAGGAAGAACCTAGATTGTGATTTGAACCTGGAATCCCCAGTGCTGAGAGGCGAATGTGCATACATGTAAACGTGATATATACTATATATTTCAAAGATCTATTAAAGAATCAAAACTTTTAATTAATAATTAATAGCAATAACTTTGAGGTACTAGTTATCAATGCATTTGACAATGCAGGTACTCATTGGTTGCAGTCTTTTCCTTATACGTAACATGCATGCATGCCATAATATATTGTAATGTCTCTAGCTCTACTGGATTAACTGCCCCTAGACCCCCCTCTTTATTTTATTACATAAATGTATGCTTTTATTTCCAGGGTGCCCATGCATCATGTCTGGGTAATGATGGCCGCCCAGCGCTAGTTGCCACTGTACTAAATGGGCACCATGATATTATTCCTGTGCTGGTGCAGAAACATGCAAATATCGATCAGCAGTCTGGACCGTGAGTCGATGTGTCATCAGTTTCATGTTACAGTGGATGTAGTTACACCATTACATAATGAACATAATATTGTTATCTAATACCAAAATCATAACAACTCATATCTTTATTTGTTTATTAATTATTAATGCTATTTATTTCCCCATCCACCTGGCAGTGTATTTATTTACTTATTTATACCACATTGTGGTCTGTGCCAACATCTTCATCCGTTGTGTTTCTCATTCCATCAATATTTTATCCAACTCCCGTCTATCAACTCTGTTTTTTATTTTTTTCCACCATCATTGCATCTTTATTAAACTGTAAATACTGTACATATGATCTAATGTTTCTTTACCATCCCCCTTTATCTCTGTTCACCCATCAATAATGTCTGGCATATCCATTCTATCTGCACCCTCATCCTCTATTATGCATTATGATAAACTGTTTCCTTTCCAATCCACTCTTTAATTTATTTGCCTGTTTCTCCTTTTATTTGATCTTTATCTGCGCAGTTATAACATCCTGTATCTGCTGTACGTATGTGTCATCTATTGACTCACACACTAATTCATTTATTCATTATCTTCTGCTTAATCCTATACTAGGATCTGGGGCGCTGGGCAGATACACCCAGAACAGGGTGCCAATCTATGACTGGGCACACTAGCACGCTCTATATGTGGCAATGTAGAACATTCAATTTACCTTGAATCCATGTTTTTGGATTAACGTGGACATGGGGAGAACATGGTAACCCCACCCAGATTGGGATTCAAACCTGGATCCCAAGCGCTGAGAGGCATACATGATAAGCACTAAGCCACCATGAATTACACACTAATTTACTCAATTATTTATCAAACCAAACATGTTCTTGCTCCATTTCTGTGCATAAATCTTCATTCATTCATTCATTATCTCCCGCTTATCCTCTATTAGGGTCGCGGTGGGGGTCCCCATGCCCATCTAGGGGAGAACGTCTCGGGCGCTGGGGGGGGGGGGGGGGGGGGGGGGGGGGGGGGGGGGGGGGGGGGGGGGGGGGGGGGGGGGGGGGGGGGGGGGGGGGGGGGGGGGGGGGGGGGGGGGGGGGGGGGCGCCAATCCATCGCTGGGCACACACTCACTCACACAGACACACTCTAAACGGGGCAATTTTTGAGAATTCAATTAACTTGATCCATGTTTTTGGACTGTGGGAGGAAACCGGAGAACCCGGAGAAAACCCACGCAGACACGGGGAGAACATGGAAACTCCACCCAGATGGGGATTCGAACCGGGAATCCCTAGCGCTGAGAGGCGAACGTGCTAACCACTAAGCCACCGTGCCGCCCTAAATCTTCATTCATGTCTAATTTTTTAGTAATTTTTTTATTCATTATTCATCCTTGTCTATTTCTCTGTGGTTGCCCTTATGCTGTTTAATCTCTCACTCTCTTTTTTATACTCATACACACACTCGAAATCTATCTCAAATTGAGCATGTACTCTTGGTCTTGATCCATTCCTAATGTAGAACTTCAGTAACGCTAATGAGTCTATAATATATGTCAAAGGCTAAATAATACAGCTTTGCATGAACTTGCAGCTCTAGATAGATAGATATCTAGATAGATAGATAGATAGATAGATAGATAGATAGATAGATAGATAGATAGATAGATAGGGCGGCACAGTAGCTTAGTGGTTAGCACGTTCGCCTCTCAGCGCTAGGGATTCCCGGTTCAAATCCCCATCTGGGTGGAGTTTCCATGTTCTCCCCGTGTCTGCGTGGGTTTCCACCGGGTTTTCCTGTTTCATCCCACAGTCCAAAAACATGGATCAAGTTAATTGAGTTCTCCAAATTGCCCCATATAGAGTGTGTCTGTGTGAGTGAGTGTGTGCCCAGCGATGGATATATATATATATATATATATATATATATATTAAAGCATATATATATATGCTAAAGCAGAAGATAATGGATGGAATGGATGTATAAACAACTGCTGCTAAAAATAAACTTTACTTTAACATTTATAATCATGAGCATATTTTGCATCTTGCAGATCACACCATTAGGGGTCACCTGCACTGTTCCCTCCCATTTACTAAATGTTTACTGTTTATTGTCCTGTATATAGTCTATTGTGTTGTTCCCTCCCATTACTTAAATGTTTATTGTTATTCTGGTTTTTCACCAGTGCACATCTTTGAGATGTGTAGTCGCTATTACAGTAATATAGTATTTACTTACAGCTTTCTTGTTTCCAGATGCAATGCGAACACAAGAAAGCTGAATGATCGTGGACAGACTGCATATGACGTGGCAGAGGCAACAGGGTGTGGCGCCATGCTCTCCCTACTGGCATCTCAGACAGAGTTTACTCAACCTTCAGAGTCAAGAAATTCTTATTTTCAGACACATGAACTTTCTTAGACATGATTAATTGTGCTACTGTAAGTTCAGCCAGTTAAAAAGTTAGTGTGCTGTGTGTGCATTCAGTCATGTCCAATTTGGATACTTGGGAGTTTCAAGTTGAATGTTTTTATGCGGTAAGTCTCTCCTCAACTATGGCTTTTATGACATCCTACTTTCAGCCTTTCCCCCTCATGCAAATCTAACAGCTTCCATTCTCCTGTAAAAAATTTTGCCTCTTCATCCCGAAGACTATGTCACAAATGCAATTCATCCTAGAGGTGTTTGACATGCTCAGGGATCAGTCAACTTCTGTACATTTACACAATCATGCCAAGGCATGCTTATGTTGGACACTCGACAAAAATGGCAATATAGAGTTTCTCAAAACGAATGGTTAAGTGCCTAATTTTAAGGATCTGTGGCAATGAAATAAATGACCTGTGTTCAATGACTAGCATGTATCATCACTTGTCACTATAGTCTACAGACCCTTTCTCAAAAAAATTACACATCATGGAAAAGTTGATTAATTTCCTTAATTCAATTCAAAAAGTTAAACTTTCATTGATTATAGATTCAGGGCCCACAATTTCAAGTACTTATTTATTCTGCCAATTTCAGCTTATAAAACCCATGAAAAAGATCATTTTAAAAATTGTGAAAACACTGTGGAGAAATCAGTCCAAACTACTCAGTTTTGGCAGAAAAAAATAGAAATTAAGATCACATCAAATTACTCAAAATATCGTACTTTTAAAATGATACGTCAATCTTCATTATTTGGTTGGGAGTCCCTATGCTTTAACCACTGCCTCGATGCGACATGGCATTGGCTAACACCTGCACCGGACATTGCACCCCAAATCATGTCTAACTGGAGATTTCACACTGGACCTTAAACAGATTGAATTCTGTTCCACACCTCTTCTGTGTAGTAGATGATTAGTGTGTCCCACTTTGTTTCAAACATTCGTTCCCTGCTAAATTTCGGCTGATGTTGCCACAGTATTCTAATTTTTGGAATTCCTGATTGTGTGGGTTTTATGAGCTGGAAGCCCAAAATATGTAAAATAAACAAATACTTCGACTGTTTAAATTGTGTGAATCTATAATCTATGAAAGTGTAACTTTTTGAATAGAATTATGGAAATTTTACTTTTTCATGACATGCTTTTTTTTTTGGAAAAAGGTCTTTATACCTTGAATAAGCAGTGAATGCTACTTTTAAATAAAATACAAGCATTTAGTTTTTATTTAAACAAGTATTAATGAGACAACAGATCAAACAGGTACTTGTATTTGCAGAAGTCAATTGTGCATGGTGCTCGTAAAATTTTAACAGTGAAGCCAACCAAAGAACAAGACAACTCATCTCCATACGACAGTTATGAACAACTATTCCAAATAAATCCTACACCCTTCTTGATTTCCATCTCAGAGTATCCGACTGGCCCCTCCTAGCGCCGTAGCCGCAGACAGAAAGCGTGCCGGCATTCCTTGCTGTCCACTGGGTAGTACTTGTCGTAGAAGTCCAAGATGTACTCCTCAGCCTTAAATCCAAACTTCTGGTACAAGAGCATCGCAGGGTTGCTGGCAGAAACATGAAGTGTGACGTCCTTCCCCATACATGTCTGCACAGGGAGCAAATGTATATTAATAAATGCTTACCATTTTAAAAATCCATACACATTTTCTTATATACCCCTCATATAAAAAGACATAGAAGTGCTTACCTGAATTAAATGGTATATCATGAAGGTAGCAATCCCAGCTCTCCTCCACTCTGGATGCACCAGTAGAAAGGAGATATATGCCTCATTGTATTTCACATCAGGCACCATAAAGCCAAAGCCAATCACCACTTTTTTATAAAGCACCACCACACTGAAATCTGGGTACTGCAGGCATTCAGAGAGGTCCACACCTTAATAAAAAAAATAAAAAAAACATTCAAATACAAGTTATAATTGTGGTACTCTTACCCAAAGTGGCTTATACCACAAATCAATAAGTTTAGGAATAACCAGCTGAAAGAGTGCTACACCCGGCTGATCACTACATATACATAATGAAAGAATGACTGTGATAGGCAAACAAATAAAATAAAAAAAACTCACCAGGCCAGAACATGTCATGACACATCGAGTTGACCGAGGGGATGTGGTTGGGCCGCACATAGCAGTAATCAATTGGTGACTCGCACTCTGGGACCCAAGTCGGGTCGTTTCTATGAGGGTACGCACGGATCTCTGCCAGCAGGTTCATCTTTAAAGGTTTTGTCTCATAGTCTCTTCTGCAATCACAAACAAATATATACAAGACTACTTTAAGAAATTACCTGCATTAGTTTTATGTACTAGGCAAAATTAGGACTGGTGCATTTGTGTACCGTATATATGGTTTAAGTGTTCGAGAGGTGTAAGGACTTTTGATCTCCTGGTCCATGCACAGATCAGTGCCCATGAGTCTATGCCAGAAAGAGACATTATGCTGGTAAAAGCCTTTCTTGCTGGATGAAGTTACCTGTGAACAGCAAAACAAAGTTAACATGCCACATAAGTACACAAACATGTCAGTGTAAAATAAACACACATTAAAAAAAAAATTGCTGGCTTGTACCTAAAAAGGGCATCGCAACTATTGCAGAAGCCGTAATGAAGAAACCCAAAAATAAAATAAAAATCTTGAAATAATCAAGTAGGATGGGATGTTTTCCTTTTTCCCTTTACCTTTAATACATACCATTTACAGACAGATTTTTACAGATATATACAGGCATGCAGACTCGACAAAACAAAGAAGTTCAAATTCTTGTAACTGATAAAAATGTTCAGTCATCCAGATCTACAGTGGTGTGAAAAAGTGTTTGTCCCCTTCCTTATTCCCTGTTTTTTTTTAGCATGTTTGTCACACTTAAGTGTTTCGGAACATCAAACCAATTTAAACAATAGTCAAGGACAACACAAACACAAAATGCAATTTGTAAATGAAGGTGTTTATTATTAAAGGAGAAAAAAAATCCAAACTATCATGGCCCTGTGTGAAAAAGTGATTGCCCCCTCGATAAAACATACTATAACTGTGGTTTTTAACACCTTAGTTCAATTTCTCTAGCCACACCCAGGCCTGATTATTGCCACACCTGTTCTCAATCAAGACATTTCTGTGTCAGGCAGCTCCTATTTAAGTGAAGTCCCCAAAAGATCCTTAAAAGCTAAGTAATTGAGATCTATCAGTCTGGAAAGGGTTATAAAGCCATTTCCAAAGCTTTGGGAATCCAGCGAACCAAAGTGAGAGCCATTATCCACAAATGGCGAAGACATGGAACAGTGGTGAACCTTCCCAGGAGTGGCCGGCCGCCCAAAATTACCCCAAGAGCGCAGGGACGACTCATCCAAGAGGTCACAAATGACCCCACAACAACGTCCAAAGAACTGCAGGCCTCACTTGCCTCAGTTAAGGTCAGCGTTCATGCCTCCACCATCAGAAAAAGACTGGGCAAAAGTTCCAAGAAGAAAACCACTGCTGAGCAAAAAGAACAATAAAGCTCGTTTCAATTTTTCCAAAACACATCTTGATGATCCCCAACACTTTTGGGAAAACATTTTGTGGACCGATACAACAAAAGTGGAACTCTTTGGAAGGTGTGTGTCCCATTACATCTGGCGTAAAAGGAACACTGCATTTCAGAAAAAGAACATTATACCAACAGTAAAATATGGTGGTGGTAGTGTGATGGTCTGGGGCTGTTTTGCTGCGTCAGAACCTGAAAGACTTGCTGTAATAAATGAAACTATGAATTCTGCTGTCTAGCAAAAGATCCTGAAGGAGAATGTCTGACCATCTGTTCGTGAACTCAAGCTGAAGCGAACTTGGGTTCTGCAGCAGGACAATGATCCTAAACACACCAGCAAGTCCACCACTGAATGGCTGAAGAAAAACAAAATGAAGACTTTGGAGTGGCCTAGCCAAAGTCCTGAACTGAATCCTATCGAGATGTTGTGGTATGACCTTAAAAAGGCTGTTCATGCTCGAAAACCCTCTAATGTAACAGAATTAGAACAATTCTGCAAAGATGAGTGGGCCAAAATTCCTCCAGAACGCTGTAAAAGACTCATTACAAGTTATCGCAAACGCTTGGTTGCAGTTGTTGCTGCAAAGGGTGGCCCAACCAGTTTAGGTTGATTTAGGGTGGCAATCACTTTTTCACCCAGGGCCATGAAGGTTTGGGGTTTTTTTTTCTCCTTTAATAATAAACAACTTCATTTACAAATTGCATTTTGTGTTTACTTGTGTTGTCCTTGACTATTGTTTAAATTGGTTTGATCTTCTGAAATACTTAAGTATGACAAACATGCAAAAAAACAGGAAATGAGGAAGGGGCAAACACTTTCACACCATTGTATATCTCATTCTGCCAACTCTAACAGAGAGTCCTCGGTCATGGGTTGCATTCCCTTATAACCAAATCACTTGTATGTACTACACCTGTGGTTTTAAAACTGTGGTCCTGGCACCAGATAATGGTATGGATATACAATACTTTATTTTCGCGATGTATTTCATAAACTGCATTCTATAATTTGATTGTTAAAAAAAAAGAATCCTGTTACTCAGCGATCAGTGTTCAAAAGGACTAGAATATGTCACAGAAGTCCAGTTTATTAACAATTTTGCTTTCAATAAACATTTATATATCAAAACTTGTGTGCTTGTAACAATATTATAAAAGCAATAAGGGTCTTGAGGTTGTGCATTATTGCGAAAAAGGCACAGAAACAACAGAACAGCACTGCGTTTGTGCCTAATAAATTCTATTTCTAGTGATTTATTCCAAATAATGCCACCATTTCATCACCTCATATAGACGTTTGCTATACGTCGTTCCGTGACAAAAATCATTGGTGGTACTTGAATGTTTTTGTGTGATAATGGATGTTACTAGGTCTGAAAAGTTTGAGAACCACTGTGCTACACATTCTGGGGAAAAATAAAAGATCAAGCATTTAATTTGCAAAATTCGCAAGCATTTAATTATGTTACTATACATCATCACTTGCAGATTTCTATAGAACATCACTGTTGCCATTTTATCATTATACTGTATACATCTTTCCAAAATTTCAGTTTCCTTTGTTTACTCTTTTATATAGAGAATGAATTAACACAGATGGGTAAAAGGTACCGGGTAGGTCTTACCCTCACAATACTTTTGGGCCTTTAGGGTCAGGATTAATTATGGGTAAGTATACATGGTATAACATTACTAGGTGATGTGTAATTTTACATCATGTGATAACATTTGAAAATTTTTTGGTATTATAGAACAGGTAGTTCCTGTCCTAATTAATGCCGTGACATTATCACACACCCCTAACCCCTTTACATTGATATCAATGTGGGATATACAATGTTTTTAATGAACTGCATTCTGTAATTGCACTAGATAGAATTTGAGAAATCAGACCCCTGTTACGCAGCAATTAGCATTCATTTCATCTTTTTTATTGTAGTGTATTTGTAACTCTTTTATAAAAGCAATAAAGACACTTAAGATTGAGCTTTATTGTAAACAAATCACAGCAAAGATGTGTAACTGTACTGAGTTTCACGACATGCCCAACAACACTTTTCCTGCGATAATGCACTTTCATGCCTTATTGCTTTATTGTGCGACACTGACATCCTACAGCTTCCTCCACCAAAACTGCCTTTTAGCTAGTGAAAAGGAGAGGTAGGCGATGCAAGTATTATATAGCAAACATATGTCAGATGTAGCCCCCATGGAGAGTAAGTGAATAAACATGGGGGAACTGTTGTTAAAATGATTGACCATTACCTGAAAGCGGTCAAGTATGCGCAAATCCTGGCTGTTCATCCAGGACTTTCCAGGCTCGTCCGTTGCGGCCACCTGCGCTCCATACACTCCTCCGACCAAGCTGAGAGCGGCACTGACAGCCTGGTCTACATCGAGCAATGGAAAGCTTCTTTCACGCTTGGCCTGACGAACAAGTAGCTTGCGTCGCAGCCGATTGGCCTGCGGCGTGACGGCCAGAGCTTGAGAGCACGCCTCCAGCCTGCGCAACAGCATGCGCTCCTCATACAAACTGAGGGGAACATACTGGGGTGTGGCTATCGCCCCCACGTCCACCTTCCCCTTCCTGCGCTCATCCTTCTCTTTCCTGACTTCTCTTCGGCTGTCCTCTTCCTCCTCATCGCTCTCCGGTTCCTGCTTAATAAGCTCTTGTTTCTTGCGAGTAAAAGCTGTTCCCATAGTTCCTCGACTCTGATGGCTGAACTCAATACCTGGATCGATCGTTCCCTCAGCGTCTAGTTCCTCATCATCTGTTATAGAACAAATGTTTTACTTCGTTTACAGACATGTTGACAGGAGGCTACTAAGAAAAAATATATATAAATAATATCAAGTTTCTTGCATCATGAATTACACTATTGTCCGGCTTTCTTCTCACGCAATTTTTATACTTCTCTACATAAGGAATTGGTCAAACTGATATTTTTTGGTTTTCGAGACAAAACTCCCATTTACTTAACATTACGCTGATATTCGCACACACGCAACTCGGCCAATTTTCAAGCTACAAAAACGAAATTCGGCGGAGTCTGAAATGGCCATGACCAGACCGTTCATGTGAAATTGTAGAGTGCTCCCTTCACTCGTGATCACTCTTTAAATTTGGTTTAGTTCATTTTAAATGGTGGTTAAAAATATATAGGTCATTCTCTGGACACATGAGGTTGCTGAACCTGGACCTGACCTACTGCAACTACTTCAGATTATTGTTAAATCTAGGTGTATTTTTTTTTGCCCAGCAATGATTTTCTAATAACTATTTAGTAAATTGTAATTTTACCATAAAAACAAAAGTTTCTAAGACAAGTGTTACTTGTTTATTTTATTTTTACATAAGGTTTTATGTCAATTTATATTTTGTGTTAATTTAATTATTTGCTTAATTGTTACATGCAAATGAATTAGCCATTAAGTAAAGGTGTGGATAGATTAAAACAGGTTACACTCACCATGAAAGAGCGCTTGCGGTGGCATAGCATCAGGAACAAGGTCTGCCTCTGACAGCAGGCTGGGTGTAGCGGAATGTGACGCGGGGGTGCCAGGGGCAGAGAAGTCGGGGGATGGAGACGGCGAAGGTGATGTCCGATCCGACGAGCTCAATGAGGCAAAATCGACCACTTCTCCCCTCTCCAGGGCGAAAGAGCGGCCAGTTGGTCTAAGCGGTACTGAGCAGGAAGCCTCTCTCTGTGCTCGGCGGATCTCCTTAGCCTCCTGTGTGCGTGAGCGCTTCTCCTTTAAGCGCATGGCGCTCTCCACCGCGCTACGAGCGCCCCGCTTTCTCAGCCCCTCTACTGTAATGGTCGGGTCTGGTGATGCTTTGGATGTGGCTGTATGAAAAAGTATAACAGAAATACATAAAAATTAAAAAAGACCACACAAAATAAATACAGAACTAACTTTTTACCTTATACACAATAACAGAAACAAGATCAAAAGAGATTAAAACTCATTTCTCCCTAAGTATTTTAATACAACATAAATGGAATCAAAAGAGTTTGATTAAAATATGAATATAAATAAAACAGGTTGATTTTTTCAAAAGTTTCAGTTTATAGTTTGTTAATTTGTCAACATAAATTATAATACAGAACTATTATATGCTAATATGAATTGATAAAAAAAAATATTTTTGAAGTGTGCACTGTGCAATATCAGATCAGAAATGGGCAGATGCTCAATATTAACTAAATGAATTCTTGAATAAGATTTGTGGCAAAAAGAATAGATTCGTTCTGCACCTTTAGAACATAACAGACCACGAATAATAAGACAATATAATAAATAATGACAATCGGGAGAAAAGAAAAGCAAAAAAAGCAAACAGTGACAAATATGTCCCATCACATATCCTACTGTATAGTCTAACTGTAACTAAAATTCTACCTTTGGTTTTAAGGATGGCGTTAGATGGTTTATCTCCTTCCGGTCGTAGTGTTGGTGGTCGGTTGTGCACAAGTTTCCACCAGCCAGGCTCACCGAATTCTTGTGCACCTGAACGGAAGAATGTTGGGCTGCCCACTGACAAACAGCCTGCCACTGTGCTCCACCATGTTGAGGTCTTCTTTCTGCATTCAAATAATTAAAATAATAATACATAAATAAAATACAAAAAAAATTATGGGCATCAATTCATTTTATAAGTTCAGTAAAAATGAAATAAGTATACATAAAAAGTAAAAATATAATTTATAAATATATACAGTAGCAGCTAAAAGTTTGGACACACCACCTTCTTGCTACATTGTCCATTTCCTCCACTTACCATATAGAAGGTCTTTCTAGTTTTACAATTACAGATTGTAGTCCATCGGATTACATGTTTTTGTAAGACCCCTGTTGGTTCTCTGTTCTCTATTGGTCAGGACCATCAAAGAAAAGGTATAATTTGGGTGGTTTATTGTTTATTGTCAGTTCTGCAGTGACACTGATGCAGTGAAGGGGTTTTAGTGCAGCTGTGCCACTGGTGTTTCACTTAAATACATCGGTGACACTCATGGGATAGGAATAATGCACCGACCAAACAATTCCTGCTCAATAGGTACCACTATTAAGGTCCTGACAATTAGAGAACAGAGTAAAGGGAACGTACACAGTATGTACTGTAGTCCATAATACTGTATATATTGGAATACTGGTACATAAAAATATTATAAATAATGAGGATATGTTGTATCTATATCCTCATATTATTAAAGACTTTCAATTGGCATCCCAGTTTCTTGGCTACATGAGAATCAGAACATAAACGTTCTGCAATATTTACCTGCTGCCGAGTAAAAAGGTCCAATGACGGCTAATGAATGCACAGATATCTTCCTTCCACCTAAAGTAGCCCTGTCGCCCAGTCCCCTCCAAAGACAGGTTATACATAGCCAGCATTACCACCTGCATAAAGAGCAACCACAATAAAATGTACTGTGATGTACAAGACAAAAAAAAGATAGTAAGGAACAGGCATATGTACCACTTGAACAGTACATCAGTAAAAATACAGGACTGAATCAATTTTATTTGGGCGCACTCTCATTATGTAATTTTTCATTTTGCACATGTATTACACAAACAAAATTTGTCGGGTTAAGACCAGAAACATCCTTCATGCATGTTTTCAAATGTAAAAACCAACACCTGGCTCTGAGAATACAGTGCTGTTATGCTTTTATGCTACAGTGGCTATTAAACTGGTCCACTTAAGTGGGACAAAACAACTTGGTGGTTGCTATAGTTACCTTCAGTCGCATTCTGAAGTACACTATGACATCAAATTTAACAATGAGACCCAGAAAGGAGGCTGTGGGAATTAGACAATCCGTCAGTTTGTAATTGGTGAAAGTCTTTCATAACCCTTGAATTTGTCTCATCATTTACAGCATGAATTTAGGGCATCCAAGTAGCCCAAAGAGCAATTAAACACAAATCTCAAACACATACTGACACAATAATAGCATAATGTGAAAAAAAATACTAAATTACACAAATTTGAGTTGCTGTAATGTTACCCAATTCCCCTCTAAATGCAACAAACCCCTATTACTCCTATAGTGTGCAATGTCTTCACTCATATTTTGTTAAAAAATTAAAATGTGAAGCTTGATCATTAATTACGTAGCGGTGACAACATCGTGAGGAACGTGGAAATCGCGCGACCCAACGAATCGATAATGGAAATTCATTATCGTCACTTTTAATAATCGATTTTTATCTATTTTATCGATTCGTTGTTGCAGCCCTATATAGCACCTTTCTTAAACCCAAGGATGCTTTACACATGATAACACGGGAAAAAAATTAAAAACCTAATGGCAGAAGGAGTGAGTGAAAATATTAGGAGAATAGAGGCGTTTTAAGTTGTTTTAAAGGAGGGAAAAAAAGAGCAGGAGAACCTGAGCAGCTGAGTTTGTACATTTCTCATTATCTCTCTTGACCAGCATCTGCAATTTCCCCCCGGAGATCAATAAAGTATTCTGATATCTGACTCTATTATTAATATTGATGCAGGCAGCACTAGCCTGCTATTCATTTCAGAAGACACAATTAAGTGGTGGTAGTTGTTAGATGAAATAGCAATGAAAGAATAAGTGGAAAAACCAGACAAATATACAGAAAATCTCAAAAGTGAGATTTCTAAGCACTACGGTGTGTGTAGTATACAGTACATAGCGACATTTGTTATTATGTCATAAAGAATTTTACCAAACTGACAACCTGATAAAGCAGTAAAAAAATGCAATAGAGGCTTAAACAGCAATGTCAATACACAAGCAATTTCAGTTATGATGCAAGCTAAGGCAATAGCTGTGATTATAAAGTGCATGGGATCTGTACCTGCTGCCACGTGAGCCGCATTCTTTCATAGCTTTCTTTACTGTCCTCAGAGCAGTCAGAACAGACAAACTTGAAGAAGTTGTCACCCTTCAGATAACTGGGCTGCTCTCCTCGGAGCTGAGCTATAAACCAAATGCAAGATAAAAGCAAAAACACAAGATCCATTCAGTCTTAATATACTCTTCCATATAAAATCAAAACAGATTCAAATCTCTGAAAATGGGATAAACCACGAGACAAGTAAGAGATATAAAGAGTGTAGCGTGAATGCCAGGGCAGTTTGCTTTCTGCAAGAATCTGACACTTGTCAGTGATCAAGTTTAAGTTTCAACTTTATTTGTCATATACATTACATGTGTGAGATGAAATTCTTGTGGTAAGACTTTAAAATTCATTCTGTCAAATGTTTTTATTCCAAACATAAAAAATCAAAACTAAAATTTACATATATAATCTACAGCAGGCATGCCCAATACATTAATCCATTACACAATGGATCACTCTACAGGTTTGAGAAAAAACTGCGCTTATCAGTGTTTTTATGCACTGTATCAAAAGCATATAGGAAGCACATATACACACACTGTGAGTCGTTCTGAATCGCGATCGCTATCCCCTTACGAGCTCCCCCTATTCTCCTCCGCTCCTCTCTCTCTATTCCCAAAACAGGTGCACAGTCACGTTACATTCAAACTGCTTATAAAGAATGTAACATATACTGTTACCATAACTACGACCAATTATTATTATTATAACCACCATGCCAGCATGTCTTGCAGCCGGGCTATACATGTTTTATGTTTTGGGCTTCATGTTCTGTTTGGGGGAATGTGGGTCGCAGGGAGTTTGTAATGCATGCTGTACGTGTTTGCTCGTATGGGTGAGAGTTCCATTTAGGGGAAACGTTTGTCATGCCCTTGAGCCAAAGTCTATATTAAAACTAAGTTCTCTCAATGCTATTTGCTGGAGTTTCTTTAGAAAAAGAGTAACTTCAGTGAAAATGCTAACCCGAACCATATTAACATGATGTGTGTAAACAGGTTTTAACATTAAAGCTTTAAAAAGAAGATGAATCCTGGTAGATTATGATGACCTGCCCAATGGAAAAAGTAGAACTCGGGCCAGAAAAGTGTGGGCATATCTGATCTACACAAAATATACATATACACAAGTAAACACAATGTAAAGTTATATACGTCATTATGTAAGTGACATACTGTAGTGGATCAGATGACAAAGGAACACATCTTGTGACCTCCTAACCAGGTTGGGGTGTGCATGATCGAAATCAAAAAATTGAGGGGAAAAAAATGTCCTGCAATTAAAAAAAATAGAGATGCTGGTGTTATTTTACCTGCAGGGATCCATTTATGGCACTTTTCACAGTAAAAGGAGGCATCGTCATTCCAGGTACTATCTGCGTCTTCACCCGGGTCGCTGGTCAGCGAGTCCCCACTTTGGTCATGGGACAGGTCCACAGACGCCTGGTCCTCGGACTCCACGATGAGAAGAGTCTCACCCTCCACCTCTCCTTCTTCTAAACCATCAGAGGCTGAAGTGCACATGGCCTCATCGTCCTGTCCTATCAAACCCCGCTTATCCCCGCTGTCCATTTGACATCTACAGAGAGAACACATTTCATTTAAATGAGAAAAAGAAATCAAATTCCACATCACCTTAACACACACTACTGTGCAGTTTCTTCTGTGCACAATAACTCTAACCACTTTTGACCATCATTTGTGTTATTCCTCAAACCACGTAAAAGTGGTAAGACATGAGTCCCTTTTTGTGTATATAGTATATAAACCTATGCAGAAGAGTAAGTGTATTAAAATTTCATAGTAATTAAGGGAACGTTGTGGGTTTTATAGTAAACACACATATATGCATGAGTATGTACACACAGAATACAGATGGACTCCTAAAATTGCAACACATATTCTAGTTAAATTGCACTGTGAATTTAATTACATGGTTGCTATGATTCATTATATGTTCCTGTGTTTCAACAGGTGTACATTTTCATATTTCATGCAAGATTTATAAAATAAAAAACTTTAAAGAAAATGAGACACTGTATGAGATCAGATGAGGTTAGAAAATGGCAAAGTTGTCAGACAATGCAATAAATTATAGACCCTTCCTAAAAAATTTAAATATCATGGAAAGGTTGATTAATTTTAATAATTCCATGCAAAAAGTACAACGTTCATAGATTATAGATTCAGGGCCCACAATATAAACCATTTCAAGAATGTATTTATTTAGTTACAGTTACTATTCGTGATTCTGAATAACTATCTTTAAAAATAAATTAAAAACACATTTATTTAATCTTGCGTTTAATTAATCACCTATAGATAAAGATGTAGCTCTCAGGCTTGGCTGTGTTGGTAATCTGTGATCAGTGTATGCTGGCGTTTCACCTCTTCACCCACCTCATCATTAATGGGGGGTGTGGCAATGAAATGATGCTGTTCCGGGGAGCCATCTCAACTATGTAGAGTCTGCAGTATCTGCCTCTTTTAGTTATGCTGCTCTAGTCAGTGATGCCGGAGTCACATGTTGCACTGTGTCAATCAATCACTTATTAATTAATTGCTCTGCTTTATTATTAGCTCTAACTGCCTTCCTTGTCTGTTTCTTTTGAGGTGTGACCGGCTTCCTGGAGGTGTAGTCAGACATTCATCAATGGCTCTGTCGACGAATACTGGATTGAACCTGAATATTAATTGGACTGGCGGTCCTGCAGGACCCCCTTAATGGACTCACATTGAGTTTTCCAGTTGTTAAGAGTTTTTTCATTTGTTAAATATCTGTACATGGCTGTCCTACACTGTTGTTGCTGCCTGGCCGCTCAAGGAGGATGAGTCCCCCACTGAGTCTTGGTCCTCCCAAGGTTTCTTCCTTAAACAACAAGTTTTATCTTGCCACTGTCGCTTCGGCATGCTCTTTGGGGATTTAAAGGCTTTTTATTCTGTAAAGCTGCTTTGTGACAATGTACTATTGTAAAAACTTGAACTTTTTTTTTTTTTTTTTTTNAGAAACAGACAAGGAAGGCAGTTAGAGCTAATAAGGCACGGCATTTAATAAATAAGTAATTTATTGACACAGTGCAGCATGTGACTCCGGCATCACTGACTAGAGCAGCATAACTAAAAGAGGCAGATACTGCAGGCTCTACATAGATGAGATGGCGCCCCGGAACAGCATCATTTCAGTGCCACCCCCCCCCCCCCATTAATGATGAGGTGGGTGAAGCCGTGAAACGCCAGCATACACTGATCACAGATTACCCCCCAGCACAGCCAAGCCTGAGATCTACATCTCAGATCTACATCATAATAGTGATTCAGAATCACGAACGGTAACTGGAAGGCTATTCCAAAGTTGAGGAGCCTTGTGCGCTCTTCCACCAGCAGTAATTTTATTTATTCTAGGAGCTAAGAGCAAACCAGCACTTTGAGATCGGATCTCACGTGTTGGCTTGTACAATTGAATCAGCTCACTCAGATACTGTGGAGCCTGATTATGTAGAATTTTATATGTTATTAATAAAATTTTGTACTTAATACGAAACTTAATTTGTAGCCAGTGCAAGTTTGATAACACAGGACTGGAGGTCCAGTGTGAAATATCCAGTCAGTCATGATTTGGGGTGCAACGCAATCCAAGGTCACCACAACAGTCTACCAGAATGTTTTAGAGGGCTTTATGATTCCCTGTGCTAAGGATCTGTATGGAAATGCAGATTACAGCTTCTAGCAGCATCTGGTCCCTGGCCGCAGAAGCACAGAAACCTGGTTTGATGCCCATCCCATCACAGTGCTCGACTGGCCTGCCAACTTGCCAGACCTAACCCCCCCCAATGAGAAATATGGAGTGTTCTCAAGAGGAAAATGAGGGGCACCAGACCCAACAACAAAGGAAATCTAACAACCAGCATTGCAACTCCCATGCAATGCCACAGGCTGATTGCCTCAATGCCATGTCGCATCAAGGCACTGATTAAAGTAAAGGGATTCCCAACCAAGTACCGAAGATTGATGTATCGTTTTAAAAGTACCATATTTTTACTGACTTGATGTGAATTTTTTTTTCAAAATTTTCTTCACAGTATTTTATTTTAATTCCTGTTCACGTGGGTTTTATGAGCTAGTTACATAAAAATAGACAAATAAATACTTGAAATTGTTTAATTTGTGGGCCCTGAATCTATAATCTATGAAAGTTTAACATTTTGACTGGAATTAAGGAAATTAATCAACTTTTACATAAGCTTCACCACTGCAGAACAGACAGGTGCTTCTTTAATATGTTCTATACAAAAGGGCAACTTTAGATTTTGAACCATTGCAGTGTCCTTTGGTAAGTAACAGGAATATGTTTCGCTTTTATCTCTTGAGCAATGTTTGAGCTACCTGTTGGCAGCTTCAGGAGTTTGAAGTGCTGCTGGCTGTTGCAGCTATTTCCTGTCTGTTTCGTTGTGCCACCAGCTCCTTGGTGAGGAGGATTTGTTCCTCAAGGGCTCTTATGTTCTCACGCTTCTTCTCCACCCGTTCCAGGTCTTGGAGCACTCCCTCACGCAACCTCTGAATACAGACAAGGCAAGTGTTTTACAGAGCACCTTTCATACAAAGGCAATTCAAAATGCTTTACAGTATTAAAAAAACAGTAATAATCACAAAAGGCATTTAAAATTACTTTTAGAAAAGAGCAATAAAATAAAATGTATTAAAAATAAAAACAATAAAATTACTCAAGCAATTGAAAGTTAACAATATTTTAAACTGAGCTGTTTAAACTGCTAAAACAGAAATGTTTTCATTTGATTTAAAAGTGTCTAAAGTCCATGCTCTTTTAATGTTCTCAATTGGATGGGTCCATTTAAGAGTGGCATTGTGGCTGAAACTGCTTTTTCATGTTTTTGTTTTTTTACCCGAGGCAGGACTAATTGACCAGTTCCTTAAGATCTGAGACTACTGCTTTGCTCATACATTCATGGCCAAAAGTTTTGAGAATGATTCAAATATTAATTTTTACAAAGTCTACTGCTTTAGTTTTTATAATGGCAATTTGCATATACTCCAGAACGTTATAAAGAGTGATCAGCTTAACAGAAATTAATTGCAAAGTCAATATTTGCCTAAAAAATGAACTTTATCCCCCAAAACACATTTTAACTTCATTGCAGCCCTGCCTTAAAAGGACCAGCTAACATCATTTCAGTGATTGCTCCATTAACACAGGTGTGGGTGTTGATGAGGACAGGGCTGGAGATCAATCTGTCATGATTAAGCAAGAATGACACCGGAGACTCTTGGAGCAAGGCCTGGTCTCAAGGAGGGCAGCAAAGAAGCCACTTCTCTCCTGAAAAAAAACATCAGGGACAGACTGATATTCTGCAAAAGGTACAGAGACTGCAGAGGACTGGGGTAAAGTCATTTTCTCTGATGAATCCCCTTTCCGATTGTTTGGGACATCTGGAAAACAGCTTATTCGGAGAAGACGAGGTGAGCGCTACCACCAGTCTTGTCTCATGCCAACTGTGAAGTATCCTGAAACCATTCATGTGTGGGGTTGCATCTCAGCCAAGGGAATCGGCTCTCTCACAGTCTTGCCTAAAAACACAGCCATAAATAAAGAATGATACCAGAATGTCCTTCGAGAGCAACTTCTCCCAACCATCAGAGAGAAGTTTGGTGATCAACAATGCCTTTTCCAGCATGATGGAGCACCTTGCCATAAAGCAAAGGTGATAACTACATGGCTCAGGGAAAAAAACATAGAGATTTTGGGTCCATGGCCTGGAAACTCCCCAGATCTTAATCCCATTGAGAACTTGTGGTCAATTATCAAGAGACGGGTGGACAAACAAAAACCTACACATTCTGACAAAATGCAAGCATTGATTGTGCAAGAATGGTCTGCTATCAATCAGCATTTGGTACAGAAGTTGATTGAGAGCATGCCAGGGAGAATTGCAGAGGTCCTGAAGAAGAAGGGTTAACACTGCAAATATTGACTTGCTGCATTAACTCATTCTAACTGTCAAAAAAAGCTTTTGTTACTCATAATATGATTGCAATTATATTTCTGTATGTGATAAAAAAAACACACTGACAAACACACATAAAAACCAGAGGGCAGCAGATCATGTGAAATTATAATATTTGTGTCATTCTCAAAACTTTTGGCCATGACTGTATATCTCTACAAGATCTAGAAACATTTATAGAGCGTTTTGGAGGATCCAGGTTCGAATCTCAATCTGGGAGGAGTTTCGGTGTTCTCCCGGTGTATGCACAGTCCAAAAACATGGAATCAAGGTAAAGTAATGCTCTCAATTGCCCCATATAGTACTGTTTAGAATCAGAATCGGATTCAAAATGGGAGTCGACTCCCCATTACATGGTGGCATGGTAGCATAGCATCTGACTAAATGTCTGCATGTTGCATGAAAACCAGAAACGCGTGTTCCTACCTGTCTGTCCAAGTTCTGTTTGATGTGAACTCCAGCTACAACACCCACAGTCAGAAACACTGAAAGTCCCAGGACACATTTAGACGCTGTAGACATCGTTAAAGGACATAACCGACAAACACAACTGCGGCTAGCATCTTAAACTGCTTTGATGTGGAATGAACCGACGTTTCATCCCAAATACTACTATTATATATAAGTAGTGCACTAGACACGCGTTTACAGTATAACAGATTATAATAGTATAGTGACCCTAAATTTAGATCGCGTAGATATTTGACACCAAGCCTCTATTATCTTCTCCGCCTATTTGTTTGAAAATGATGAACCAACTTTAGCGCCACGCAAAGGCCGGATGAGTCGTTCCACAATAAAACTCCTTGTAAAACATCCTATTTACATGTTAAAAACATATTTTAACCCTTTTATCATGGAAAAGTTAATTAATTTCCATAATCCCAAAATTTAAACGATTGCAAGTGTTTTTTTTTTTTACATAATTTGGGCTTCCAGCTCATAAAACCCACGAAAACAGGAATTCAAAATATTTGAATACTGCGGAGAAATCAGCCCAAATTTTGCAGGGCATTAAAATTTTAAATAGAGTGAGACACTAATCATCTACTAAACAGTAGAAGTGAGGAACAGAATGCTTGAGGTCCAGTGTTAAATCTACACAGTGAGTCATGATTTGGGGTGCAATGTGCGATGGAGGTGTTGGGAAACTGTGTTTTTTTAAATTCAAGGTCACCACAACAGTCTATCAGAATGTTTTAGAGGACTTAATGATTCATTTTGCTGAGGATCTGTATGGAAATGCAGATTTCATCTTCCAAGAGGACCTTGCCCCTGCTCGTGCCGCCAGAAGCACCAAGACCTGGTTTGATGCCCATGTTATCACAGTGTTTGACTGGCCAGCCAATTCAACAGACCTAAACCACATTGAGAATCTCAAGTGGAAAATGAGGGGTACCAAAGAGGTTACTTTACCTTAAATCAATGTTTTTGCACAAATAATAACTCATTGGTCACCTAACTGATGCAGTTGCTTGCTTTCACACATATTGTTCCACTTAACGTTATGATTTACTTGATAGATTCAGCACTGAAACTGAAGGGTTTTTAAATTTAAAAAATGCTTTCATCTACAAAATGATGTTCTGCCTTTAAGGTTTGAGAACTTGTGAGATAAAAGGATATACAAACTGGAAAAGCTAAGGAGAATCTGTACCATCTGTACCTTGCCATATTGACTAAAAATCCTTGTGTTTAAGCCAGACCTAATCCCCAGACGTTTAAATTAATTTGGAAATGCACAAAGACATAGGGAAAAGCAAGCAAGGTACACAAAATAAGCCTTGTCCTTCATGCACACCCATGAAACCATGGTAATAAATAAACGATCTGTCAGAGAATTCATTTATTTGGTAAAAAAAAAGTCAGACACAGCTTCGTGGGAAGATCGCTGCTGTTAATTTTGCTCCAATATCTTGCATGCATTGACTAATAGAAAGATTATGTATTTACCAGCAATGGTATATTAGCACAGATTTTTTACAAAAACAATACCTAATTCTCGATTGATTGTGATCATTTTTATTCCTTGTTAATGTATAGACTCCAACCAATCGTAAAAAGGGCTCAGGTTAAACACATTTCTCTAACCCATATTTCTACATTGTATTATATAATTTTAAATCTTAGAGCCTCAGTCGAAATTATTAACATATTTACATGTTAACATTAGTTCAAAAAGTACATCCATCCATTATCTTCTATTAGGGTCGCGAAGAGATTCCAAATGCCCATCCAGGGAAGAATGTTTCAGGCACATACCATCAAACTCTCTAGCTGAGCTATGTGGGAAAATAGGCCTGGAGGAGAAAAGAAGACGAAAAGGAAGGGGATTGTTTGCAGATCTTAAAAACCAACAGCCTCCTTATTTGGTTGCCATTGTAGCTTAAGACTCTTTGTACTAGTTCAAACGTAACATTGTTGACTCACACGCTCAGCTTCTAGCTGGGTAGAGTCAAGTGTATCAGCTACAACAAAGTTTATGGTTTTGACAGTAATATTTGGAACTATGACAATTCTTAGTTAGTTCTTAAAATCAAACAAAATGCTTTATTTTATGAATCATCACTGTGACCATGGCATCATTCGATCCACCATTGATGTCCCTTATTCCAAATTAAAAGCCTCATGGATACTGCAGATTTAAAGCTAGAGATTTGAAGCTAGAGGTCTCACTGTGAAATACAGTCAACATTTATCTCCAAATATCTGTAACTGATTTTAAATATAGGGCACTGTGGTTAGCACCTTCACCTCTCAGTAAACTCAGGGTGGAGTTTCCATGTTCTCCCCGTGTCCGAGTGGGTTTCCTCTGGGTTCATTGGTTTCATGGGGAACCCCCCCGCGACCCTAATATAGGATAAAGTGGAAGATAATGAATGAATGAATGGTCGCACTAAAACATTAAAATGAAAATCCACCAAAGTCAAACTGTGTCAGTCTCTTATAGGGAGTAGCAAGTGACAGGCTGATTGGTTTATTGCATGTGACGCCCAAAACACACCAGTAAATCACATTGGCAGGATAGAAAACACAGTGTCACACCGTAAATCAAGCTGCTCAGTGACAACTAGCAAAAACAAACAAAATAAATACCCTAAGCCATTTATTAGTGGTTGTTTAAATATACAAACCTCTGCAGGGTCCATCCATCCATCAATTCCGCTTTATCATCTAGTAGCGTCGTGGTGGGGTTTCCCATGCCCATCCAGAGGAGAACGTTTTGGGCGCTGGGCAGATACACCCAGGACAGGGCACCAATCTATTGCTGGGCACACACTCACTCACAAAAACACACTATATATAGGGCAATTTGGAGAATTCAATTGACCTTGATCCATGTTTTTGGACTGTGGGAGGAAATCGGAGAACCCAGAGGAAATCCACGCGGACACGGTGAGAACATGAAAACTTCACCCAGATTGGGATTCGAACTGGGAATCCCTATCTCTGAAAGGCAAATGTGCTAACCACTAGTCCACCGTCTTGCCCCTCTGCAGGGTCTCGAAGAAAAAGTATGTCAAATTCTGTAGCAAGCAACGGTGTGAATTTGTATATGGAACACATACACACACACACACTTGATATGACATATCAATATCAACCACAGTCCAAAAACATGGATTTAAGCTAAATTGACTGCTCTAAATTGCCCCGTATAGTGTGTGTTTGTGGCTGTCTGAATGTGTGTGCGCAGCAATAGATTGGCATCCTGGCCTGGTTGTATCTGCCCAGTGCCCAAAACATTCTCACATGGATGACAGAAGATAATGATTGAATGAATGAGTGAATGAATGAATGATTGAAAGAATGAACCATGTGCAAAGAATTAGTCATTTTATAAGGCCTTATAATAAAATCCATGGTTTTAAAAATGTATTAATATTATTTTTTATAGAAACATATGCATTTGATGACAAAAGGTATGTGTCCACATCATTTTGATAATAAAATGTATGTTGAATTTGTTACCCTCCTCTTCCACCCACCCAAAATAGAAACCTTCCCATAGCCATGTTATATTCTTAAAGAAAGCATTTATCTTCAGCTAATCAGCTCTAGACATTTATTATACTTTTGTCTAGACTGAAAGCTTCTTGGAACAGGTGCATGTTAATTAATTTATGATTATGGAACTACAGAACATATACATTTTAAAATTGTGTTTATACTAAAAAAGGTTTTTTGAAACGAATTAATTCACACTATCATCTTTTCTTATTGCTCATTGATTAACTTTGAATGTCTGCCTTTGTTGACTTGCACTTGAAATTCACTTACTCTCAGTCATAAAGTGAAACTTCCTACAGGAGAATGATTAACTTGCTGATTTTCCAGTACTTACTTTTGTTTCATGCTAAACTGTGTGTCTAACATTTAGAAAGCAAACAAACCTGTGTTGCAGATGTGGGTGCATGTAGTGGCTGTTTGTTGTGAGTGTGTGGGAGGATAGATCCTTGTGCCCAAATTTCTGCACTTCATGCCATGGAATTTTCATATATAGTGAACCTTGGACCTTAATACACAACCCTACTATTCACTTTACCTAAAAATACTCATCACATTTATAAGAGTTTGCCACAAAAAAACATGCAACAATTGTGTAAATATTTAGAATAAACCATTGCTTTTTTTTAAACTATGGGAAATATTTTGTACAGATATAATATGGTGTAGGGCGGCACAGTGGCTTAGTGGTTAGCACATTCGCCTCTCAGCGCTAGGGATTCCCGGTTCGAATCCCCATCTGGGTTGAGTTTCCATGTTCTCCCCGTGTCTGCGTGGGTTTCCTCCGGGTTCTCCGGTTTACTCCCACAGTCCAAAAACATGGATCAAGTTAATTGAATTCTCAAAATTGCCCCATATAGAGTGTGCCTGTGTGAGTGAGTGTGTGCCCAGCGATGGATTGGCGCCCTGTCCTGGGTCTATCTGCCCAGCGCCCGAGACGTTCTCCCCTGGATGGGCATGGGGAACCCCACCGCGACCCTAATAGAGGATAAGCGGGAGATAATGAATGAATGAATAATATGGTGTCAGATTCTAAATATTAATACCAATTTAAACTTGTTAAGTTTTTAAAATCAGGCCTCGGTGTAAGCTAGCTGTCAGGTTTAACCACAAACTTTTTTTTAGCTCTTAATTCAAAATGAATCAAACTGTTTTATAAAGTACTTTGAAAATCACATTTTTCAATGTTTTTGTGCTCCTGTGCTTATTAATTATAAGCACCACAAAGACTGGCAAGGTGGCTTAATGGTTAGCATGGTCGCCTCTCAGTGCTGGGGATTGGGGAATCCCAATCTAGGTGGAGTTTCCATGTTCGCCCTGTGTCAGCGTGTTTTTTTTTCTGGGTTCTCCGTTTTACTCCCACGGTCCAAAACCATGGATCTAAGGTAAATTGAATGCTTTAAATTTCTCCATACAGTGTATGTGTGAGCAAGTGTGACCAGTGATAGATTGGCACCCCGTGTATATATATATTATAATATATATTAAAATATTTGTACCATATAATCATATGGAATTATCTGTGGTTATTATTACCTGGCAAAATATTTACTTTAATTGCACTATACAGTGAATATTTATATTCACTGTATAGATTTCTTGTCAAAGTCCGTGTCGGTTTCTTCTGGTTTCTCCGGTTTCTTCCTACAGTCCAAAACCATGGATCAAGGTCAATTGAATTCTTCAAATTGCCCCATATACAGTGGTTTGCAAAAGTATTCATACCCCTTGAACTTTTCCATATTTTGTCACATTACAACCACAAACATAAATATATTTCACTGGAATTTAATGTGAAAGACCAACACAAAGTGGTATACAATTGTGAAGTGGAATGAAAGTTATACATGAATCAACAATTTTTTTACAAATAAAAAACTGAAAAGTGCGATGTGCAAAATTATTCAGCCCCCCTGAGTCAATACTTTGTGGAANAAGGGGGCTGAATAATTTTGCACATCGCACTTTTCAGTTTTTTATTTGTAAAAAAATTGTTGATTCATGTATAACTTTCATTCCACTTCACAATTGTATACCACTTTGTGTTGGTCTTTCACATTAAATTCCAGTGAAATATATTTATGTTTGTGGTTGTAATGTGACAAAATATGGCAAAGTTCAAGGGGTATGAATACTTTTGCAACCCACTGTAGAGCGTGTTTGTGCGAAACGTTCTCGTTCTCCTATATATATATATATATATATATATATATATATATATATATATATATATATGTATATATGTGTGTGTGTGTGTTTGTGTAAATAAAGCTTTACGTTCTAATTGACTTAAATTTCACTGTGACACTTGTTTTAACTTAAAATATTTTTATTATTACCTGACAAAATACTTACTTTAATAATGCTATACAGCGAATATTTAAATTCACTGTATAGATTTTTTTTCAAAGTCCGTGTGGGTTTCTTCTGGGTTCTCCAGATCCTTCCTACAGTCCAAAACTATGGATTTAAGGTAAATTGAATACTCATAATTGCTCTATACAGTGTTGTGTGTGAGTGCGCAGCAATAGATTGGCACCCTGTCCTGGGTGTATCTACCCAGCGCCCAAATCTTTCTCCCCTGGATTGGCATGTTGAACACCTCACGACCTAGCACAGAATTAAGCAGAAGATAATAAATGAGTGAATGAATGAAAATTATATAGAAATGGATCCATCAGTTCTTTCCAAGTAAGATTAGTTTGGTCGTGGATATCTCCTTTCTTTAAAGACTTCCAAAAAAACAGCTCTCAATGAAAAATTGCAAAAAACTTACATGATGTTGTATAATAAGGATTCTAGAAATCTAGCAAAATCTAAATTGGTCTCATGCAAAGCCTGAAACATGGTTAAATGTGTTACTTTTATATATAAATCTTAAACAAACAAACTAACTGGATACAAGGGCTTAACTATAATTCATATATTTTAGGATTCCTAAAGCATAACGTAGTTTCGATCAACCGAAAAGCGCTTATTTACTTAAATTCTTTCCTCTAAACTTTTGGTATTTGTGCTGTCTATATTACACGTCCCCAAATCTGCTGTGAGGGGGTGAGGGGGAGGGTAGAACCAGATAAGGCGGGGATGAACAGGACAACGACCCTGACCCCTCAAAATGATGACGAGTCCTTACTGCTCTCCTCCAACTGAACCGCTAAAACTGAAGGTCATAAAACCAATAAAATAATGGCTTTTTGAGGACTTCCAAAAAATAATTTGCATTTCTATCTTTGTGGGACTGCAGTCTCGCGCTTGTAAGTTCCAGCAGTCAAGATTTAAACTACAAGCTCCATTCATTGAACCTCAAAGCTCGACTTGCCTTGATGCGGTTGGCCAAAATGGTCGTGAGCGACGGCGCATCGGTCCAATCGGAGCTCAAGAAATGTGTCCTTCCCTCCCTAGTTAGCGGGAGCACTGCCAGCTCACAGAAGTGCCACGACTCCACACTTGACGCTGTTTCGAGTCAGTTAAAAAAAACTCCGGCCGAAGGGTAAGCGTCTTCTTCTCTTTCAACATTGACCACTTTTAAATCCCACTTTTCCACATTGATTAAAAATCGAAATATTTGTTTAGTTAGCAAAGCTTTAGCTTTTGTCTATCAGTTTCAGTTTAGCGTAGGACAGTGGGTAACTTGGAGCTGTGTTTGATTCAGGAATCTGACTCCTGCATTTTCCTCTTTTCCTTTGGAAAATGTTGTATTGGCTCGTCTGCTTCTAACAGCCTACGCTTAACTAAAACTTATTCTTTTTTTATCGCCCTGCTTTTCATTAACTTAATTTTCGCGATGAGTAATCGCTTATCAAACTTTAGTTTTTTAAATATTTATTTTCACTAGCTCCTGGAATAGGATACGGCCCAGGTCTGTATGTTTTTGTATCGTTTAAATGTGGGTTATTCGTGTTCAGATTGTATCATGTGCTTCAAAAAGCCTTAAAATCCAAAGGTGATGTGGCACTTCATTCATCTGACTTCTACCTACTGCGTCGGAACAGCTAGATCAAACTTTCAATTACTAAAATTTTGCTTTGAAAACCTAAGAAATGTCAAGGAATAATAACATATAATAACAAATATGTTTTATTTACTAAAGCTGCGAATTCTACACCATACATAAGCTGGAAATGCTGCCAGTAATCTTTTATTTTAGTGTTAATCTTTCTCTCTTACCTTTTATTCATTGCACATGAAAATAGACTGATGTCTCAGATTGTTTAATTTTTTAAAGAGTTTTACTTTTCCTGATGTACCCCACTAGAAAAGTCATGAGTGTTAAAGATGATGTGGCTTTTTCTTGTGGTTAAGATTTTCTATTTTTTTTTAATTTATTTTGGTGCCTGCAACACTGTAAATGCTTTTAATCACTATTTACATGGTCAGGCATATATACGTATTATAACCCTACAGAAGGTTAAAAAATGGAAAATTTATTTAAAGACTTCAAGTTATAAAGCACATCATCTTTAAGTTTATTTTTATGGAACGCGACCCTAGTAGAGGATTAAGCGGAAGCTAATAGATGGATTAATTTTGTGTCACAAAATGACAAGTTTTATTAAACCATTTTGCTGTGGATTTTATGGTGCAAATGCTAAATATGGATACAAGTTTTTCAGTACAATTACCACAGGTTCAAGCAGTTATCAATGCATTTGGGGCCACTGTATGATTTTTAAATCTGTTCCTTGATGACTGCCCTAGTTAACAAATCAAGATCCATAAAAGTGTGGTTAAGAGAGTCTAGCATGCAAGAACATGACAGAGCTGTAAAGATGCCTGACCTTCACCCCTTTAAACACTGTTGGTATGAACTAGAAATGGAATTGTGAGCTAGGCCTTTCAGGATCAGCTTCTGATTTTACAATTGGCTTTTTGATAAAGTCCTCCCAATATATTTGTCCATATACTGTATGTGATTACTTCCAGGGTCTATTTTCTTTTATTTTGCATCTTAATGTTGCAGAATTTAAGTCCGCAAACTGAACAGGCTAAAACAGACCACTGCACCACTTGAGTGGGCTTTAACAGATTTATTTGAATTTCAGCCTGACCTTAACTTGGCATATACTTTTAACTTAAATAAACTTTTGAAATTTAAAATTTTTATAGCAAAAAGGGACACTTACCAATTTAATGCATATAAACGAGTGAAAAAAGATTACTGGGGCTTTCTTATTGCACCCCTGCCATGCACACAACTATTGTTCAGTTGTCCCCTGGTGGTGTAGTGGTGGACTCGAACATTATCTTGAACTAAAGGCCTCAGATTAGTTGCCAGTGTGGACATGATCTGTGGGGAGGGCATAGTCTATATTAAAATTACTTCTTCACAGCATGTTTGTGTGAAAATATAATATAGATTCAAAACAGATAATAAAGATTTTTGAGAAGTCTTAAAAAATTATTTAGATGGTTATCAGACTGAAAAAAGTTTCAAACCAACATGTCAGTCATATCAATGGTTATATTGGGTTACAAAGGATCCCAGTGTAACAGCTAAGGACTATAGATTCCTCTTGCATTGTCAAGAGGTAATGTTAGTGTTAAGCTACTTACTCAAGCTGCTTACTTACCTACTCAAGAGGTAGGTTGTGTTAGTGTTACTTATAAGTCAACCATCAAGGAAACACTGAACACCAGTTGGCTAGATCTGAGAGATGCAAGGAAAAAAACAATGGTCAAAATGTGGTGTGATCAATCTGAAGGTTAGGGGTTTAAATCTGGAATCCACTAGAGTTACCAATTTGAGCCCTTGAATAAAGCCCTTATCCCTTGTTGCTCCAGGGTTGCTGTATCAAGACCCTGTGTTTTCACTTCATCTATCAAGTTGGGTTGATTGTAAGCCACATTAGGGGGAAGCTTCTGCTAAATGACCCAATGTAAAAATCAAAATGACAAGATAGATTTATTAGTAACATTTTAATCAACATATCAACAAATCGTTTGGTTGAAATAAGAATAAGATGTTTTGGTAGTCTGTTGGTTAAGCCTGTCCTTTTTTTATTTGAGTAGTGACTGCATACCATAATTTATAAACCAATTGTGATCAAAAGTATGCTTTGTTCTTCCAAAGAATGATGGAGTAAAATGAAATGAGTGCTTTGAAGTCCTGACCTTAATCCTATAGAAGAATAATAAAAAGACCTGAAGTGAGCAGTTTATATGAAGGAATACTCAACATTCTTCAGTTAAAACTGTTTTGGACTGATGTATCTGGAAAATTTAGAAATTTGAAAGCTTTTTGAATTTGAAACATGCATTTAGAGTAGCATTTCTTGTACTTTTGTCATACATACTAATGGTTAACTAGAAAAGAAATAAATATTTAGGATCAAACATCACTATGGATATATTTTAGTAAAATAAATAATTATGTATAAATGGGGAGCACAGTCATGCACGGGCTGCACACAGGGAACTGTTCTGTGTCAGTGAAGATCTGCAGACGATGTTATTTTCTTAAGTGCATTTATTTTACTAGCAAATCTGTATGTACGTCTGCACTAAAAGACTTGTCTTATTTACTGAAACGACTTGTGCTTCACGCAAAAATTATGGTAGTGTTCATTTTATTTCAAGGTTGTTAAATTACATGACCTCATCAAAACTTAAAATGTGGGTTGGTTCAAATAGTCGTGTTCTACATGAGAATTAAATTTATGCAAGTTATCTTGTTTAGACTTTGATAATTGTTTTGAAAAAGCAATTAATGTTTACACATTTTGAAATAATTTTATTGGTCCTATTTTGGCTGGGCACTTTTTATTTAAAGATTCTGTGTGGTAAAATTATTGATGACTATCCTGAATAAAAACTTTTTCCACATAATGTATGCATTTTGTTTTTCCAGGAGATATGTGTAAACACATATCAAAAGATTGCTGAATGGGGCTCAGACTACAACAAATGGCTTAACAGAAACCTAAAAATAAACTCTGAACTCTTTTATTTGCTTTTAGCTTAACACCCTCCCGCTCCGTGTCAGCTTATAGAGCGTCTTAGCATTTTGAGGTAAAGATTTGTGGTGAATCTGATTTGATTAAATCTTCTTAAAGATTGTGGGATACAGATTTTTCACTTAGAACAATTACACCACTTCACAGATTATTAAAGCAGATTATTTAATAGTAATATTAGCAGTGGGATTGCATTGGTCTGATAAGATACTTCTATCTGATTGGCCAGTAAATTACTTGGTTTTAGTAACACTTTATATTTGAATAAGCTGTTAGTGTATTAAATAGTGTGAAATGTTTTTGCTTAATCCTCTACTAGGGTTGTGGGGCTGGCCATCCAGGGGAGAACATTTCAGGCACTGGGCAGATACACCCAGGCAGGGTGCCAATCTATTGCTGGGCACACTTACTCAGACATACAGACTATATTTGGCAATTAAGAGCAGTCTATTTACCTTGAATCCATGTTTTTGAACTGTGGGAGGAAACTGGACAACCCAGAACAAATCCACATGGACATGGGGAGAACATGGAAATCCTAGATTGGTATTCCAACCTAAAAATTTATTTTAAAAATTATTTTATTGGAGTGGCATGGTGGTATTGTTTTTGCCTGACCACAAGGAAGTCCTAGTTTGACAGCTTGGTCGGCTGTGTGGAGTCAGCATGTCCTCCTCATGCCTATGTGGGCTTCTTTGACAATTGTGGACTCGTCCAAAGATATGTTGGGTAAGAATGTGTTGCCAGTGTGTAAGCATGTATCTGACATTAATGGTAACACTTGAGTTTGTTAAATATCATTTCAAATATAATCCAACATTACACTGATTTTGTAGATTTGTGTTGGGTGTAGTTAGAAGCATTAGAAAATGTAAAATAATTTAAATTTTATTTTTCAGCTAAATGCAGCTGCTAAAATAAAACAAATAAGCAGCATACTGCATCTTTACACTAACTATGGGTTATAAAGTATTTTAGCATATAGTCTTTCTAAACTTGTAGAGGTTGCCATGAGATTTGGATCAACTGGTGCGTTTTGAACTATATGGTGCAAACACATGTACTGCAGTACTATGTGCAGACACTAGACCATTGCAGCACTAAAGTGTCTTTAAAAAAAATTTGAATTTTATTTGCAAGCCAGTATTCTTAAAGATCAGTGCCTGATTTAAACAAATTTCTTTTTGCTGAATCGGCACAAATAGATTTAGATATACTTCAAAATTGGAAGCTTCATAGTCACAAAGGAAAAGGGACATCCCTTAAAATGATTTTCTTTTTTTTGGTGTAGAAAAAGTTTGCTATATATATCAAACATTAGCTTTTGACCTGTACTGACTATTTCATGTTTATTAAACAAGATTTGATTAACATGTTGTTTCACCGAATAATATATTTATTGAAGTGAGATAAAAAAAACTTTTTGTATATGCATGTATGTGGTTAAGAGTGCAAGTGTATAAAAAGCTTTTCAGCATTTTTCTTTACCTCAGGGCTCTTCTGCATGTGCGAGTTCTCCCTCAGAATTCCAGCTTGGGTAAACACATCTTTACCGCTGAGGGGGGCAGGCGATTGTGTGCTACTGCTGCTACAGGCTGATCACATGAAAACTGAACAACCATTTGCAGGCAGTGCAGTCCTTGAGCGGCAGAATGGTCTTTGAATAATTTTGCATAGCCTTATACCTTATTCATTCATTATCTTCCGCTTTATCCTATATTAGGGTATATTAGGGGGGTTCCCCATGCCCATCCAGGGGAGAACGTTTCGGGCGCTGGGAAGATACACCCAGGACAGGGCACTAATCTATCGCTGGGCACACACTCACACACACAGACACGCACACAAATACACTCTACATGGGACAATTTGGAGAACTCAGTTGACTTGATCCATGTTTTTAGACTGTGGGAGGAAACCGGAGAACCCGGAGGAAACCCACGCGGACACGGGGAGAACATGGAAACTCCACCCAGCTGTGGATTCGAACCGGGAATCCCTAGTGCTGAGAGGCGAACGTGCTAACCACTAAGCCACTTATACCTTATACCCTTATACCTTATATTTCTAAAAATAAGTGCTCTGAAGCAATACGGAGGTTTAACATCAAATCACCTTCATTGTTTTTGCATTTTTAACATTGCTTAAACAACTTTTTATGTGACCACATGACCAAGTTTGATTATCTTGAAATTGTATTCATAAGCTGAATAGGTTTAGACCAGTATGTATTCAAATATGGATTCATATAATGAAGGTAATTATTTTAGTGGGTCTCATGAACATTTCAAAGTTTTATTTTTTTATTTCTCAGTACCCAGATCACTGTTTAAACACGACTGAGCAAAGATGGACATCTACGACCCTCAGACTTTAGGCATTATGGTCTTTGGTGGATTTATGGTGGTTTCAGCCATTGGAATTGCTTTGGTGTCCACGCTTTCCATGAAGGAAACATCATATGAGGAAGCCTTGGCAAAACAACGCCTTGAGTTGACCAGGGTGCAACCCTCACGAGTTGACAAGAAAAAAAAAGCTGCAGACAAAAAAAGCAAAAGCAAGAAAAAGGATGAAAAGCCAAATGGAAAACTTCCTGAACAGGACTCCAGTCCTGAACCAGCTTCGGAGACTAGTGAACCAGAATCTGAATCGGAACTCCCCGCTGCACATGCTCCCACTTCAGTAGCTGTGGCCCCTGTTATCCCAGATCGAGGGACTCCAGAGACCAAAGTCACAATGGAGGCTGTGATTAGTTCTACTGCTTTTTCCAAGTCCACTGAAGTGCCGGCCCCTCCTGCCCCATCCCCTAAAGGCAAAAAGAAGAAGAAAGGAGCAAAGGTTGAGTCAGCCCATGCTAAGCTTTTGAATACTGTGGATGAAACCATTGCTAAGGACTCGGCCCCGAAGACTACCAAGGACCCTGTCTTAAAGGAATCGACTGCTAAGTTTGCTAAGGACCCTGTCTTAAAAGAATCAACTGCTAAGTTTGCTAAGGACCCTGTCTTAAAAGAATCAACTGCTAAGGTTGCCAAGAACCCTGTCTTAAAGGAATCAACTGCAAAGGTTACCAAAGACCCAGTGTTGAAAGAACCCCTTGCAAAAGCCATTAAAGACCCTGTTCCTAAGGAATCTGTTACCAAAGAGTCTCCCAGGGTTGGAAAAGAACAGACCTCCAAAAGTACCAAAGAGCTGCCTGCTAAAGGTACCAAGGAATCTTCTGCCAAGGAATCATCTCCGAAGCTTGCGAAGGCAGCATCTGCAAAAGTTGTCAAGGAAGCAGTCAATAAAGAACAGGCAACTAAGTTTGCCAAGGAAGCTGTTAATAAAGTCGTCCTAGAGCCTGCCTCTAAAGAGCAAACCGGTAAAGTGGTCAAGGAGCAGACTGCTAAAGCTGTCAAAGAATCTGTTAAAGCACATAAAGAACCTGCTGCAAAAGAATCAGTTGCACGGGGAACAAATGCTAAAGAATCAAATGCTAAAACTGCTAAAGAACAAGCTTCTAAGGCTGCTAAGCTGTCTGCAGAGTCTGTTGCTGTTGAAGTCACCCCTGTGGCTGTTACCCTACCTATAGCTGAACAGCCAAAGCCTGAGACTCCTTCCAAGAAAAAGTCCAAGAAGAAAGTAGAACCAGGTAAGTGTGATGAGATTTGCTTTCCTCCCTCCCCAATAATAGTAGTAGAGTACTAGAGAATAACTAGTAGAGTATTAAGCTTAAGATGATTTGAATGAATTTTTTGTGGAATTGAACATTGTCCATTTTTTTTTAACTTGACATGTTACCTGAATAGTGACCATCTAAACCTGCTTTCTCTGGTAAATTAATAAGGAAAGTGGAACGGTTTGTTAATGTTAAAGTTGGAAGTTTTCTGACAGTTGGTTAATGTTTTTCTTTATCAGTTTATTTTAACCACGGTCTCTGTTAAATAA
>JAFMOD010001145.1:124159-128985 GCA_019802435.1 Corydoras maculifer
TCCCAATGCTTTAATTTATTTATAAAAAAATTTTTAAACAGATGTGCTTGTTTTTTTGCAGACTGGACATGTAGAGGCTGAGAAAGCTTTGCTGCAGAGATTGGAGAAGGTTAAAGCCGACTTGCAACAGGCACAGAGTAGCAGTGCCACTTTGCAGGCTCAAATGCAGCAAACCCAGCAGGAATCCAGCAAGTTAAAAGGTTAGTGAGGTCCAGTGTGTAAAAATCCTGATGTACTGAAATTCATCTTATTATTTGGCTAAAAACACATGATATTGCTGGAGTGTATAACATAAGGGAGTCGTATGTATGTGATCTGCAGAGACTTTGTATACAGCCTTTTTTAATGTGGGTGATGCTTGCATAAGAAATCCTATCGGCTCTGTTTCTGATTTGACATCTTCGTGTGCAGAGCTGCAGGAGAACTTGCAGAGTACTGCGGCTGAGCTAAAAGAAAGGTGTGCTGAAGTAGAAGCTTTAAAGGCTCAGCTCACTCAGGTTCAACTGGCCATGAAGGAACAGGTCATTGAAAAGCAGGCTCCAATGCAGGCTGGGATGCAACAGGTAAACATTTTGAAGCTTCAAGAATACAACCACACTCTGTTGGTATGGAAAGAATGACATCTCAATTGATTTTTGTGTGCAGTTGGAGCATGCTGAGGAACTGGAGCAGCTAAAGAACAGGTATCTTAAATGACTTCTCAAGTATGAACCATGGAAATAATTAAGAAAGCAAGGTTAATTGATGCAGAGCTTTACCTACCCACACAGAGCCCTAAACTGAATTCCATCAAACATGTTTGGAATAAATTAGAAATCCGTGTCTTACCTCACTTTTTTCTGAATAATTGGGCAAAAAGTTTCCTTGCGGACACATTTAAAAGTCATCTCCTAAAGAGTGAAAGCAGTTGCAGCTTTAAGTGTTACCAAGTTAAAATGGCATGTCTTATAGACTTTTGTGAGCGTAATGTGTAGGTGTCTCAATACTTTTTGTCCATATAGTGTAACTACCATGTCATTCTCAGAGCTCACTTGACGGTTTAAAATCCAAAAAAACAACTGTAATGTGACTTTAATAATTAATTGAATTCGGATACAATTTTCTTAACAAATGATCTGCTAACTTATTTCATAAATAAACAGTTCTTTGATGTACTGACCACAGTCTCTTTAATGATGCACATTATTTCTTCTCATTCTCAGTGTGAAGGAGAAAAATGTTCTGGTGGAATCATTAAAACAGCAACTAGAGAAGTTAAACTCGAGTGTTAAAGAGGTATGAATTGTGTATATTACCCAAATTATATACTTTTTTTGTATATTAAGAGGGTGTGCACCGGTGGCTTAGTGGTTAGCACGTCTGCCTCTCAGCACTAGGGATTCCCGATTCGAATCCCCATCTGGGTGGAGTTTCCATATTCTCCCAGTGTCTGCGTGGGTTTCCTCCGGGTTCTCCGGTTTCCTCCCACAGTCCAAAAACATGGATCAAGTCAATTTAGTTCTCTATATTGCCCCATATAGAGTGCGTTTGTGTCTGTGTGAGTGAGTGTGTGCCCAGCGATAGATTGGTGCCCTGTCCTGGGTGTATCTGCCCAGCGCCCAAAATGTTCTCCCCTGGATGGGCATGGGGAACCGCCCCCGAGACCCTAATATAGGATGAAGAGGAAGATAATGGATGGATGGAAGAGGCTGTGCACATGGCAGCAGTTAAAGATTTGTAGCAGTTAAAGATTGGACAAAATAATCAAAACTCTTTGACTTCCAGAGACAATAAATGAGTTTCTGTCCATTTTATTCTTTTAAATTCTTTGTCTGTTTGTGTTACTGTGTACATGGTCCCTTGGCTCATGTCTTGTCTTCAAGAGACAGCAGAGTAACTCAGTTAACTTGCACCAAAGAACAAGGTTGAGTCTATTCTTTGGACACAATTTGGGCTCTTTTTCAGAGTTTCAGGGATTATGAATGTTTTTTTTTTTTTTTTTTTTTTAGTATTTGAACAATTAGAACAATTCTATTACAGATTATAAACAGTGCCGAAACACAAACCTCATATATCTGCCTGAATCCCCAAAATCAAACTAGTGCTACAACCTTAATAAAACACTAGAACATAAAGAAGGAACAAGTCATGGTCATTTTAAGGACAATCACATGCATCAGTGGCCTCCACCACTTTAAGCACATAGAGGATTCACAGTCGGTTGATCCATCAGTAAAACCATGATTGAGAGCCTCTTATGATGTTCTTTGTCAACAGTGTACTATAAACACTTTTGCACATGGCTTCGTTTAAAATATTTGTTTATACCGTACCAGTCAAATGTTGGACATGCCACCTTTTGCTCCCCTTATTGTCTTATGTTTTCAGTTCCACTTACTGTAAAAAGGACTTTGTTATTTTACAATTACAGACTGTAGTCCATCTGTTTCAACTACAGTACATACTGTTGTCCCCTTCACTTTTTTTTCTAATGGTCACTTGGCTCATGTCTTGTGCACCACAGAGCAAGTATTATTTAGTTAGTGCATTATTCTCATTCAAGCACCATCACTGAGGAGCAAAGTTGCTCACTGTTGTGCTGTGTGTTTTAATTTTAGAGAGAGAGCACGATGCAACAGCTGCAGGACAGTCATGCACAGCGGCAAAACAAGGTATCGGTATTGGAGCAAGAACTCCAGCAGCTGAGAGATGAGCTAGAGGAACAAAAAACTGCAGTAAGTATATATTTAGTTTCTTATCAGACATATTTGTTGGTCCTGATCATTTTGTATTTTTTTGTAATTGTACTTTTTATTTATTATTTTTTACAGGCAGAGATTGCAGAAGCAGACCAGCCATTTGAGAAGTAAGTCTTGCAGATGCTGTTCTATATAAACTAAACAACTTAAACTGGAAGTATCTTTTTCTACTAGCTTTAAGTTTTTTTTTTAATGTGTATTGTATTTGTTTTTAGCTTGGAGAAAGATGCTCATTTGATTTCCCTGGAGGAAGAGCTGCAGCAACTGAGACAGCGGGTGGAGCAGATTAAGGCTGAGAACAAGGTGAGTTTGTGCAGAACTGCAATGAAATTGATTCATTTAAATACCTGACTTAGCCCAGTTAGTGTAGCTTTGGGATGTCATATGACCTTAATTACTTTGAAAGTGAATAAAGATTTTAACTTGGCTTGTGCTGCGCTAAAGACATGTTTTATAGTCAGAATAAAAGCGGCTTTACCAGTTCACTGTGCACAATGGTATGTCTGACAATAGAAAAAATGTCAGTGGAGGCTTATTTTTAAAAAGTTTTTAATTGTTTCCCCCTCCTTACAGAATGAAGTTCAACAGAAGCTCAACTTACTTGAAGTGGAAACACAGAACTCCCTTAAAACACTCTTCCCTCATATCTCAATAGAAACAGAGCAGGTCAGAAGGCAGGCAAACATCCTCTGAACAAAAAACTAAGGTAACTCATACTGATTTTTAAATAGCCTGTGTGTGTTTGCAGAGAAACTGGTTGGAGGCATTTACACTGAAAGCACAGGAATCTCTCATGCACAACAACAGAGAAATGACGGAAATACAAAACACCACACTAACAGTAAGAATACACACTGGTTCTTATCCAGCAGTGCAGTTTACAGGCTTGTAACCTGCTGAGTGTAAAAGCTGTATGTACTGATGCAGGACACACTGCAGGAGTTAAAGCAGGCTGAAGAGAGCCAGTCCGCACTGCAGGTCCAGTGTGAACAGTACAGAGCTACACTAAGTGAAACGGTATCACACAAGCTCACTTGCTTACTCATTTCCTCATTGTGACACCCTGGTGCTTACAAGTCGTGTGTGTGTAGGAGGGCATACTCCAAGATCTGCAGAACAGTGTACAGGATGGTGAAACTGTGTGGAAGTCTAAGGTCTTTGAGGCTGAGGAGCAGCTTCAGGAAGTAAGTATACATTTTACATGTCTTGCACACATTGTCTACAAAAAACTGTGTTAATGGTGTGTGTGTGTGTAGGCCTTGGGGCAAGTGAAGCAGTTGGAGGAGAGGGTTGAGGCACTAAGGACTGAGAACCAAAGCACAGAACAGGTAACCACAGCTAAATTCATTAGCAATAATCTGACCAAAATGGACAACTGTAATAGGCAAAATTATTTTTTAAATTAAGTTTTTTTTTTTTGAACTATTTATAACTATTTACTTATGTGAGGTAATGATACGTGATTTTTAACAAGATATTAGCCTTAATTTGAAGTATAAATAAACCTGAGCTGATTGAGGCAGCTGGATTTGACAAATTGAGTAAACAAAGTTGTGTTTAAGAACATTAATTTTTATTTTTTTTAAATTGAAGGAATGATGCAGGTTATAGGTTTCAATGACAGTTACAATTCCATATTTTATTTTTAATTTACAATCATTAAACAAACAATTCTCCCCGCCCCCCACCTCCTATTTCAAATGGCAGAAAATTTCCATACATATAAATTAGTAAAGCTGGGGCAATGCATCGTGTACGTCGACGTAATCGTTTACGAAAATATGTCGATTTGCATAACTTGACATCAACAAAATGGCGGCGCTTAATAAAAAGATTAATTTATCTGGAGTGCAGGTATTAGCAGCAGCTAAAAATCACCCGCATGCATCTAAAATGTGGGAGCACTTAACACAGAAACACAACAATGTGATGCTCTGTCAGGTTTGCAAAGTGGAGTACAATTGTTATGCAGGAGTATTTAAATCCACATTGTTAAACATCTGCGCAGCAACATAGGTTCAGTTTACTTTATATATATATATATATATATATATATATATATATATATATATATATATATATATATAT
>JAFMOD010001145.1:156354-200770 GCA_019802435.1 Corydoras maculifer
TTTTTTTTTTTGGCCAGGACTGTCCTTCACATGATGGTGAAGCGATTCTGTTAACGGTTCTCGTTACAGCGATGCAATACAGCCCTCACTCTACTTGTCGGCTGCTGACCAAATGTGATTTCAATTGAAATAAACATATAACTAATATTTTGTCTTTTGCTCTCTACGCTCTACACTTTTGTAAATGGTATTCTCAGTAACAGTGTGTTTGGTTTGTGCCATTGTTTGCTTCTGAGTTGCTGTGGAATACACTGCTCAAGCCCTTGTTTCCTTTTGTGTCTGCTTACAATTCTCTATTGTGATCATGTCTTTCCATCTGCAGAACTAAATGTTTTTCTCTGTTGCTCTATTCTGAGGGACTCAAGGTTGCTCTGTGTAAGCAAGCACTATTGGCTTGATGGGCTAATTAAATACTCAAAGGATTAGATATTCACACAAGTTGAGTGAATATGGACAGATATTTTTTAATTAAGCATTATTAATATTCATTCATTATCTTCCGCTTAATCCTCCGCTAGGGTCGTGGGATGGGGGGGTTCCCCATAACCATCCAGGGAAGAACGTTTCTGGCGGTGGACAGATAGACCCAGGACAGGTCGCCAATCTGTCGCTGGGAACACTTAACTCACACAGAAACACAAATACACACTATATGGGACAATTTAGAGCATTCAATACATGTTTTTGGACCGTTGCAAGGCAACCAGAGAACCCAGAGTAAACCCATGGGGAAAACATGGAAACTCCACCAAGCTTGGGATTCGAACCTGAATCACCAGTGCAGAGAGGCGAACATGCTAACCACTAATTAATATGCTACCACTAACGATCCTGCTATACTTTATTTTGCTGAGATTGCAAAGCTTTTACTTCTCTTAGCAAGTAAATCTGAGGGCGTTTTTAAATGTTTAACCAAATACCAGTTATTATAGTATTTAATCAACTGCCATTGTTCATCCTCATTTAATAGATTTAATTTAATAGTTTCATTCACGTGGTAGTGCACTTTCCCACTCACTCTTCTTTCAGCTTTCAGGTTCTATAAAACCATTCAGCAAACTAAAATGCAGCACAATTAAAATGAATTATAATGTTAAATACTTTCCTCACAAAAAATATAGTTAGCTAAAGTTTTGCACAGTATTTCACAAAAATACTATAAATCTATTCAGCAAAACACAATGTCGCTTAACCTAAATCAGCAGTTTTAAAGTAGTTTAACACTTAAACTTTGAGAAGAGCACGTTGCTTTCTCTGTACCGCCTCATGGAAAAGTCTGGAGACTTTATGTATTTAAGTATAACGTACACACTTTTAAGTACATGTTCCACTGTGTGTCTTGATTCTGATTGGATGTTCGCCAAACCAAGACGTGTGTATCAAGGCTCACTAGCGCTTCTGTAGTCTGGTTGGTGTATTGCATCTGGTGCATGGGGTACAAGACTGATACACATCACTGCGAGATCTGAACACCTTATTAATCACTTGCAATATTAATGTAATATGTAATATATTATCCTAATAATTTGACTACAAGAAACAAGACTCTTTGGAGTAGTATTGTTAAAACCAGTAAACAACCACCCTTAAAACAAATGTATTAAAGGCACATCCTAAATAAGACTGAAAGCATTGTTGCTTCTGTAGATCATCCAATGAAAGTTGTTTCTTTCATCGTGTATGTGGTGTGCTATTTTATTTGTTAATTTAATTTAACTAATTAATTTTAAATTACTCCTCCTTGGATCACCACCTTACCGTGGTGGAGGAGTTTGCGTGCCTGAATAATCCTAGGAGCTATGTTGTCTGGGGCAAAAAGCCCCTGGCAGGGTCTCCCAAGGCAAATTGGTCCTAGGTGACAGGCCAGACAAAGAGTGGTCCGAAAAAACCCCTATGAAAAAAGAAAACAAGAACTTGTGTACCCTGCCCGATATAGGGTTATCGGGGCCCCACCCTGGAGCCAGGCCCGGGGATGGGGTTCGTCAGTGAGCGTCTGGTGGTCGGGCACTTTCCCATGGTGCCCGGCCGGGCCCAGCCCGAAGGAGCTACATGGGTTCCCCCTCAAATGGGCTCACCAACTGTGGGGGGGGGGGTAGTAATAGGGGTTCGGTGCAGTGTGGATCGGGCAGTGGCCGGAGGTGTGGGCCTGGGCGTCGCGATCCTCGGTTGCTAAAATTGGCTTTCGGAACTTGGAACGTCACTTCACTGGCAGGGAAGGAGCCTGAGCTTGTGCGGGAGGTTGAGAGATACCGGCTAAATATAGTCGGGCTCACCTCAACGCACAGCTTGGGTTCTGGGTCCAATCTCCTTGAGAGGGGCTGGACTCTGTTCCTTTCTGGAGTTGCCCATGGTGAGAGGCGTCGGGCAGGTGTGGGCTTTCTCGTGGCCCCCTGGCTTGAGGCATGCATGTTGGGGTTTTCTCCGGTGGACGAGAGGGTAGCGTCCCTACGCCTTCGGGTTGGTGAACGGGTACTGACTGTTGTCTGCGCTTATGCGCCGAATGACAGTTCAGAGTACCCAGCCTTCTTGAAGTCTGTGGGGGGGGGTACTAGAAAGTGCTCCCCCTGGAGACTCTGTAGTCTTACTGGGGGACTTCAACGCTCACGTGGGCAATGACAGTGAGACCTGGAGAGGTGTGATTGGGAGGAACGGCCTCTCTGATCTGAACCCGAGTGGTGTTCAGTTGTTGGACTTCTGTGCAAATCACGGTTTGTCCATCACGAACACTATGTTCGAGCACAAGGGTGTCCATAAGTGCACATGGCGCCAGGATACCCAAGGCCGCAGTTCAATGATCGACTTTGTAGTTGTGTCATTGGACTTGCGGCCATGTGTCTTGGACACTCGGGTGAAGAGAGGAGCTGAGCTGTCAATTGATCACCACCTGGTGGTGAGTTGGATCAGATGGCGAGGGAAGATGCCGGTCAGACCAGGCAGACCTAAACGTATAGTGAGGGTTTGCTGGGAACGTCTGGCAGAAGAACCCTTCAGACAGATGTTCAACTCTCACCTCCGTCAGAGCTTCAACCTCATTCCGGGGGAGGTGGGGGACATCGAGCCTGAATGGGCCATGTTCCGTTCCTCCATTGTTGAGGCGGCGGACAGGAGCTGTGGTCGAAAGGTAGTTGGTGCCTGTCGTGGCGGTAACCCTCAAACACGGTGGTGGTCACCTCGTGTAGGGGATGCCGTCAAGCTGAAGAAGGAGTCCTATCAGGCATGGTTGGCTNACCTTCTCAATCCCACCAATACGCCCTCCGAAGAGGAGGCAGAGTCAGAGGACCTGGGAGGAGGCTTGTCCATCACTGTGGTTGAAGTCGCTAAGGTAGTCAGAGGGCTCGTTGGTGGCAGGGCTTCGGGGGTGGATGAGATCCGCCCGGAGTTCCTCAAAGCTCTGGATGTTGTGGGGCAGTCTTGGCTGACGCGCCTTTTCAACATTGCATGGTCATCAGGAGCAGTGCCTCTGGACTGGCGGATGGGGGTGGTGGTGCCTCTTTTTAAAAAGGGGGACCGGAGGGTGTGTTCCAATTACAGGGGAATTACACTCCTCAGCCTCCCTGGCAAAGTGTATGCAGGGGTACTGGAGAAGAGAGTCCGACTGATAGTTGAACCTCGGATACAGGAGGAGCAGTGTGGTTTTCGTCCTGGTCGTGAAACACTGGACCAGCTCTTCACTCTCTCCAGGATCCTTGAGGGTTCATGGGAGTTTGCCCATCCAGTCTACATGTGCTTTGTGGATCTGGAGAAGGCTTTCGACTGTGTCCCTCGGGGTATTTTGTGGGAGGTGCTTCGTGAGTATGGGGTACATGGCTCCTTACTACGGGCCATTCAGTCCCTATATTTGCGAAGCAGGAGCTTGATTCGCATGGCCGGCAGTAAGTCGGACTTGTTTCCAGTGAGGGTTGGACTCCGTCAGGGCTGTCTTTTGTCACCGGTTCTGTTCATTATTTATATGGACAGAATTTCTAGGCGCAGCCAGGGGATGGAGGGTGTCCGGTTTGGTGATCTAAGGATCACGTCGCTGCTGTTTGCAGACGATGTGGTCCTGTTGGCATCATCAGGCAGCGGACTTCAGCTCTTGCTGGATCGGTTTGCAGCCGAGTGTGAAGCGGCTTGGATGAGAATCAGCACCTCCAAATCTGAGGCCATGGTTCTCAGTCGGAAAAGGGTGGAGAGTCCTCTCTGGGTCAGGGATCAGATCTTGCCTCAAGTGGAGGAGTTTAAGAATCTTGGGGTCTAGTTCACGAGTGATGGTAAGATGAAGCGTGAGATTGACAGACGGATCAGCGCGGGGTCAGCAGTGATGCGGACCCTATACTGGTCTGTTGTGGTAAAGAAGGAGCTGAGCCACAAGGCAAGGCTCTCGATTTACCAGTCAATCTACGTTTCGACCCTCACCTATGGTCATGAGCTTTGGGTAATGACCGAAAGAACAAGATCGCGAATACAAGCGGCCGAAATGGGTTTTCTCCGCAGGGTGGCTGGGCTCTCCCTTAGAGATAGGGTGTGAAGCTCGGTCATTCGGGAGAGACTCGGAGTGGAGCCGCTACTCCTCCACATCGAAAGGAGCCAGTTGAGGTGGTTCGGGCATCTGGTAAGGATGCCTCCTGGGTGCCTTCCTAGGGAGGTGTTCCAGGCAAGTCCGGCTGGAAGGAGGCCCCGGGGGGAAGACCCAGGACACGCTGGAGGGATTATATCTCTCAGCTGATCTGGGAACGCCTCATGGTTCCCCCAGTCGAGCTGGTAAAGGTGGCTGGGGCGAGGGAGGTCTGGGTCTCCCTACTTCGGTTGCTGCCCCCGCGACCCGAACCCCGGACAAGCGGAAGATAATGGATGGATGGATGAATTTTAAATTAAATAGATATTATTGTTTTGTCTAAGGGCTAAGGTGGTTAGCATGTTCGCCTCTCAACACTAGGGATTCAAGGTTCGAATCCCAATCCGGGTGGCGTTTCCATGTTCTCCCTGTGTCTGCGTGGGTTTCCTCCGGGTTCTCCAGTTTCCTCCCACATCCAAAACTTCTCCAGAGTGTGTTTGTGTGTATCTGTGTGAGAGTGTGTGCTCAGCAATAGATTAGTGCCCTGCCGTGACAACCAAATCTCAGCATAATGCCTGGGGAGGAACTAACTTATGACTATGGAGAGTGTGACAATAGGTTTGTGAAATATTAGAAAAAGATTTTTACTAACTTTATTTTAAGTGTATTTAATATTAATTTTCGATAATATTAATGCTAATTAAAATTACAAGCTATTTTGTACAACTTGGTTAAATATGCTGTTATAAGACTGAAAAATCTTGTGACAGTCACTTCAGTCCACTTCTGACTTTAAGGTATATAGAAATGTCCACAATCATTAGGGATTGAAATACTCCGTCACTTAAGCCTTAGAATCTGAAGTAGGGATTAGAGATAAGTTTAAGCCATTTATTGATAATTGGAATATTCAGAAAGATTTGTTAAAAGTGTGAGTCAATTGTAGGTAGGTAGTAGGTATGCATTATGAAATGCATTATGAAATAAAGAGGTGAATAGGTGTGAAGCTGTATTATTGATAAGTTGTTTAGCGACAGTGTGCATGTTCAGTATTGAATGTGTTGGTGAGTTTTTTCATATGTTGTAAGAAGTATGAAGATAAAATAGTGTATAAAGGTTAGGTGTCTGTAAGGCAGAACAACTAAGTGGTCTACAGTGGTATTGTTGGTAATTAAGTCATAACATATTGACTGAATACAGAGAGACCAGATGCTGCAAATACAGAAAACAGAAATAAATTGTATGTCGTGTTAGGTTTAGTGAGTTCAGGAATGTGTTGGTGGACAATTTTTTTTGTTCAGATGCAGGTGTAATTATATAAAACTATTTTTCCCTGTTATGTATTAAATATTTTGTTCCTCAATGATCAAGAAGATTTGTACAGTAGTAGAAAAAGCATCAAGGTATTTCAAGTTAGAAAAACTTATAAACATGATGGTGTTAGGTGACAGCTGAGTACAGCTTTGAATGGAGTGAGAACTTAGCATTCAAATAATAAAATGACAAAGAAAAATATCAGTAAATACAGTACAAGCTGTAATGACAATATAAGAGTAAATGGAAGAAATGTGTGTGTAAATGGTTGATGCTTGTGTAAAATTGGGTAAACCATGTGTAATGTAGCAGTGCTTTTAAAAGATTTTAAGGGTTGTTAATCTAAGAATCAGAAATGTGGGGTTTAATGTGCAAACAGCAAAAATGTACTGTAAAACATGTTTCTCATCATTGTAACATCATTGCTAAGTAACGGACGTATGTGTAGGGTAAAATATGTATATATATAAAATTATGTTGCTGAGTTTAACTTCATCAACCGTCATAATAGAGGTAGTATTTAAACTAACGGAAAACAGGTAGTTTGTTGACGCATGTGTGTCTGTAAAAAAATATATATTATTTGAATCAGATCCCGCACATCATTATCAAACAATCTATAACATAAATATAATAAAAAAACAATATTTTAATAACCAATATAAACCACTAATAATAATCTATTACATTTTGGGTAATAGACCGTCTACATCATACACCCAGCTCTTTCAAGTGTCATCACTTGAGAAAAAGTTTTATATACAATTTTATAGTAACAGGAAAATAATTACTGCAACGATGTTCTTAAAAAATACACTGATAAAAATGATTACAACAAAAGAAAAAAAAAATGAATATGTTAATGCAAATAATCTTAATAAATCCCTGAAAAAAGATGCAGTGCAACCCTTTTACAACAAAGAGAGATGAAGCTGTGTTTCCTTCTTTTTATCCAAAGGACATTGACAAAGCATAACATTTACATTTTATCTTTTTTTTTTATCAATTTATCATTTACATTTTTACAACTTTGTCTGTTATAAAGAAATAAAACAGAATAAACTGACACCAGCTTGCATCAGATGCATTTGTGTCAGCATTTGTCGTGTGCAAACTTCTCTGCCCAGTGAAGCACCTCAACCAGGTTTGAACTACTGGCAACAGTGCCGACCCCCTTAGCTACAGTCACTGAACCACCAGCATTTCCATTCAAATGGCTACAAACAGCCAGAGCCCACTCATTTGCAGAAATGGCAGTCTGACCCTAAGCAAACACAGACAAAAGCACAAGAGTTAAGAGACTATTTATGTGCACATGTTTTGTTTGTGTGTGTGTGTGTGTGTGTGTGTGTGTATGCGCATGTGAGATGCTTACCTGGCACTATATTTACATGTATATTATGAAGAGTAGTACATAATATTTAAAACATCCTATTTTATGTCTCCATCAGCAGAAAACACTTAAACTTTCAAGTTAATTTAAAATATTTAAAGTGTGCTTTGAATGACCGGAATTTGAAATCTTTTGTATTTTAGAAAACTTCATACTTGAAAAACATATAAATATCAAACATTGTATTTCCGTAATATCTAATTGTTTTTATGATTCTAAGACTAGCATGCAAAGTATGAAACAATATTTTTATATATTCAGTGCGAAGGCATTTGATGCCTGTTTATTCAGACCAGAAATTATCCTAATCTTGATTAATAAAGTCTGTAAAAGTGATTACCTTGGGCACTTGACATGCACAGAGCACTCGACCTAATGGCTCCTGATGAGAAAAAAGCATAACCAGGGTGTTTGGAGAACGCTCACTTAACTGATTTACTGTCTTCATCAGCACCTGCACAACACTTCATCATTATCATCATTATTATCATATGAATGCAGCAATTGTTACACTGGTTCTATATACTGCATGCTGCTTACACATACATATTCTTTGAACAGTAAAAATGTATGATGAAAATAATAACTGTATTTTAAGTTTTGCTGACAATACTCAAACTTTGCCAATTTTTTCTGTATACAGATATTCGTAAATGTACATTAAATATTAAATAATAATAAAGGTCTTACAGATATGGAGTCGGTGTCCAGTGTGTCTACTACCACAGCTTGATTCAAATGTTTATTTAGTAGATCCTTAGCATTAGCAGCAGCCTACATACACACACACACACACAAAAATACTTTTTTTTTTTGTAATAAAATATTTAATCTGTAATTATGTTGCATTATATATTGTATAAAGTCCTCATGAGGTTTCATTTTTTAAAAACCAAGTTTTTAAAAATCTTTTTCCTTTCCACTGTCACTTCGGGTTGCTCTTAGTGGGTTCAGGCTTAAAGATGCTTTGAGACAATAAACTATTGTAAAAAGTGCTATATAAATAAATTCATTCATTTGAATTTATATTTACTGATCAGTCTGAGTCAATTCAAAATTAGACTTAATTTAGCTTCATGATTTTAAAGAGTTAATTGAAAAAAAGCAGTTAAAACGCAATTAACAAGTTAAATTTTAAGCTCAAGTTATACCTCTTTAAGCTCTAACTTTCTAATAGTTGTGTTGGTGCTCCTCTGTAACGCTTTGAGCCGAGTCTGTAACTCCCGCCGTTGCCATTGAGGAACAGAAGTGCTCTCCACGGCCTAACACACAACACCACGATGTTATTAAAAAAAAAGGCATTTCTTAAAAAGGTTAATATTCAAATAAGCGGAGCATACATACATCTGTCAGCAGCCCAACCTCTTTCGATAATTTTTGAGTAGTAAGCAGTGTAGGGGAAGGATCAGCAGCGATGCGTGCTGTCACAGACTCCAGCTGCTGCAGGAGAACATGCCCTGCCTCCCGAGCCTGTAAAATTAAAACAAAATATTTAAACTCTATAAAATAATATTTCTGTTGCAGTAAGTCATTATGTAAGTGATTGTTTCAGACATTCTTAGTCACAATTGCTGAATCAAAGTGATAGCACCAAAACATGTACTACCAACAAATCAGAAGCCTGTAAGCTTCAAAAACACTTTGTGGCCACAATTATATATATTCCTGGACAATAAGGGTGAAAGCAAAACCACTACATAATTTAGCTTTTAAAATAATTGCCCTTAAATTTGGGTCAAGACTACAACGACCAAATAACTAAACAAGAAAAAATACAAAAATTTCTTAAAATAAATTTATGAGTAAATGAAAGTTTTATATAAAACCCTCTCATTTACTAGATTTGTGTACAAGAACACAATGTATGTGAATTTCCCCATTTTTAGCTTTTTCTTTTCACAGGAATACGCAGTGGTGAGCAATTGATAGCATAGGTCAAAGGATTGGTGTGAGTTCATGCAACATTTCTGACCTCATAAAATCATAATTTGATGTTATAAAAGGTTATTCATGTTTATTTCAGCTTGTTGAACATTGTAATTTAACACTAAGATTATACTGAAGTTAACTAGGGTATAACAGCCCTAATCCTCTGCAATGACTCTTTGATACTGCTTTGTGCTCCTTCAGTTATGTTTTAAATAAATAGTTTTTTTCATTTCCCTTTTAAATATTAGGGTAATATAATTATTTTCCTAAAACTAAATCTAAACAGTAAATATATGCATGAACACTGGTGCAGACTCACATCAAGTACCTAAATGAATAAGCACATAAAAAGGGCAGTTTGTAACTTATATTGCGGTTTGTTAAGATAATACCTATAATACAGGCATCTTGGAGGTACAGTGCTCCATGTTTAGGATAGAATTAAAGTATTTTTATTTTCACCAAGGCCAATCACCAATGTTTTCAGAAAGTTCATTTCAGCTATGAGCTGAGCTAAGCACATAATTACTAGCACTGCTGTTGTAGTCTACCCACTTGGTGGTGCTTGGTAAAAACACATCTGGCATTTTACCTTCTTCGCACCCTCCCCAGTCACAGCAACAATGCGACTGATACCCTTCACTAACTGTCGCTCAGACAGAATAACCAGGTCCTGGATTTCTCCTGTCCTCAGTAAGTGTCTGAATAAAAATAATTAATACATATTTTTGTAGTGTTAGCTGCTCCAACATCCAATAAATACTCAAATAAAAGCCATAGTTTATGTAAAAGAAAAATGAAGATAATAATATCAGCTTACGTGCCACAGCAGAGCTCGACAGAGTTACATCTGTGTGTGTGGCCACTGAGCAGTTCCGAAACAGGGACAGCAACGGACACAACACGAACTGGGTCAGGATACACCTGATACATACAGTAAGAATTTGCGTTAGATAAAATTGTTTCAATATTAAAAAAATTCCAGCAGCTGGAATAAAACTCACCTCATCCACTGTCCTCAGTCCTGCAATCTGATTGGCCTGGACCAAAGACACCTTCTGTGTAAAAACATCCTCATTCTTCTGGATGATTTCCTGCACCATTTGTTCCACTTGCTGAAGTTGGGAACCACTAAGAGATGCCTGTGTGCAAACACAACCGTATGTATTCATACACACTTACTTGAAACACAAATACTGTACCTCCAGGAGTATTTCAGTTAAGCATTTATGTCTTTACCTTGGAGCTAAAGTCAAAGCGCAGTCGGTCCGCAGTGACATGTGAACCTCTCTGAACGACTTCAGACCCCAGCAGCTTCCGCAGCACAAAGTTTAGAATGTGGGTTGCTGTGTGCTTCACCATGCAGGCCAGACGTTGCGTCTATGCAAACAAATTAAAGTTGTTTTTCACCCAGTGTATTATCTATATGATCAATCTATATATAGATTAAAAAACATTTCTAATATTAATTTTCATATCTGGGTTTTTGGATTTGTTTTAGTTGCTGTATTTAAAATCTGATATTATGCACATGAGAATGATTCACCAATTAAAAAATCTCCAGCCACCAGCATTCTGTATGTAACAGTCTCATATAAACAACATATAAACAGTCCAAATTAATGGACTACAGACTGTAATTGTAACTACAGAGAACAAATTGTGTCTGCATAGTAAGTGAAACAAAAAAAGTGAACAATGGGTACAGAAACAGAGCAGTAAGCCTAAAAAAAGGTGTACAGTGAGTGTGTAAAATGTATGTATTATACATTTTAAAAGAAAAATTGTAAAAGTCTCTATTGAGGAATATTATAATTCGATCGCTAATGAATATTTTATATGTAAATAATTATTATAGGCGGCACTGTTTCCTTCCACAGTCAAATATGGATGCAAGGTAAATGGAATGCTCTAAATTGCCCCATATAGTGCGTGTTTGTTGTGTATGTGTCCAGCAATAGATTTGTGCCCTGTCCATGGGACCCTCCCGCTATCCTAATAGAAGATTAAGCATAAGATAATGAATGAATGAATTAAATTAATTAATAATTCATTATTATATGTAGCATTTGATACAAACACATCTACCTAGCAGTTCCAATAAAACCTCAACACATCTCTCAAAAATGTATGTTTATGTTTAACTGACGTTCACCTCGTCAATATAAAGCTGTAATTGGTCTCCGATTCTTAGAGTCTCGGCAGCTGTAATCTCATGCACCACGTAGCCACCAGCCAAGTGCACATGCTCCACAGGAAACAGCACATCCTGAAAAACACAAGTTTCTCCTTATTGTTGTCTGTTGTTCAATACTCACAAAGCCATAAGAAAAAAAATGTGTTACTTGAACTTATAACATTACATAATACGAAGAATATAATATACTAATTACCTGCAGACCATCTTTGGTGAAATATCCATGATCATGCATCTGTCCTCCCTGCTCAGCAAAGAAACACGTTTGGTTCAGCAGTACTGAACAGCGCTGACCCTCAGTGACCTCTGACACTAACCCCTGATCACCATACAGTGCCAGGACAGTGGCTCTACATAAAGGGAATACTGACAAAGGTATTAAAAGTCAGTAAAATATTATGATTTGAAAGAAACAATAAAACTCAAAATAAACAATATAAAATAAAAATTAAAAATAAAACAATCAACTCATCAGTTTCTCCTAGTATTATCTTTCAGCTTACTAGTTTTAAAGTTCCAGAAGCTGTTTTGTTACAGATCTCAGTGCCATACGGATACACTATATGCACAAAAGTATGAAAACACGCCTCTAAATTATTGAATTAAGTGTTTTATGTAGTTTCATTGCCGCCAATATATAAAATAAAGTACAAAGCCAAGTATTTTAAACAATTGTATGCTTTCGGCTTTCTGAGGAAAAATTTGGTGAATGTGATTGAAGGGAATTTGTTGATTTTTCTTACAGTGTGACTATGCACCAGAATAAGATCCATCAAGGAACGCTTGGGTAAGTTTTGTGTGAAAGAAATTGACGGGCCCACAGAAAACTCAAATAAACTGAATGTCGTCCAACATCAGTGTCTGACCTCACTCAATCTTAGGATAAATGGGCAAAAAAAACTCCCAGTGACTCTAGTAGATGTAATGTACAGGGGTCCAAATTCTTTAGTCTAAACAGTGATAGTGAAAGTGATAGTCATCAATTTTAATGTCATTGCACACGCAACTTGTCCTCCACATTTATCATATCTGTGCACTAAAACACACTGAGTAAGCACATGTGTCCTCAGCGGTAGACAGCCTTGTACACAGTGCCCGTGTAGCAATTGGGGTTATTAGGTGCCTTGCCCAAGTGCACTTCAGCCATAGTATTTGGCGGGACCGAGAATCAAACCAGGGACCTTCAGATTACAAAGCTTGTTCCTTAAACACAAGCCTACGACTACCTCAGTCATATGTATGTCCCCAGTATTTGTTTAACTTATTTATCATGAAGGGAGTGAGGAATCTGCCATACAGAGAACTGGAGCAGTTGCAGGTTTTCATACTCTGCGCTAACAGAGGTTATAACTGTTGCTTTAAATAAAAGCGGGACATTACAAGTTGTCTTGAAGCACTTTAATAGACCGACAGTACCATAAGTCCCATCGGGCTGTAAACTGTAGCTGTATTTTGGAGAGTCATCAGTATGAGGAACTCCTCTGTTCTGAAGCTCTGTGAGGCTTTGCAGGTCCATACAAAGTCCCCTCTCTTCAACATCTCCATCAGACTGAGTTTGCAACTACAACAAAGCAAGATCACACTGAGTCTCAAATCTACCTTAAAATTGTTTAAATACTCAAGTTGTGGGCACTGGAGCTAATCACACGTCTCATATATGTTTTTAAACACAATTGTGTATGAATGTGTTCCTTGCTTTCACATAGCAGATTTTAGACATGCTTAACTATTTTTGCAGGTGTGCTACTGTGAATAGCAAACAGTATGAGATCATTTTTCAGTAATCATGCTATTTTTAACAACCAAAATTTCTGAATCTTATTTTTTTTCCCCCAGTTTGCAATTTCAAACTCGGTTTTTTTCCCCATATTGCTCCAGCCCTAAGATAGATATTTCATAAGTTTATACACTAAATATTATGGTCAATCATATTACATTTTATGAATTACACTACCTTATAGACTTTTAGACTTTTTACTGCTGATGTAATCACAACCTCCACTTATCAAATTGCTAAACTGGTGGGAGGGAATGTAGGATAAAATTGGCTTCTTTGCATTACTCAGCTCTGAATTTGATATGAAATAAATAACAAAATTTTTATGGAACAGCAAGTCTGACTAAAAAATGACCTAATTGTACAACAGTGTAACGGGCAGTAGCAGTAAAGCTGATGATTAGGAACTTTAAAAATGTAAACTTTGACTTAAACCCAAAAATACAACTAGTTCCCAATAAAGTGAAATGATAATAAAAATTTAAAAAATAAAAAAACTAAGTTGAAACTGAATTTCAAATGTCTTTTTTGTATATGTCAATTTAAGTACATGTTTCAAGCATGTTACATTAAAGTGACATTGTCATTTTTGTCATTTACTGGATATGAGACACGTGTGATTGTAAGCGCTAACTGTGAGACAAATAAAAGAACTCAATAAAAAAAAGAATAAACATAATACAATTAATACAAAAAATTTTTACTTTTTCGAGTTCAGCTGCAAATTGTTCAATGCCGTGCTTGTCCACAGTCATATTGTGTTCCTCCAGCATGAGGTCAATCAGGTCAAGAGGGAAACCCAGGTTTCTATAAAGGGACCATGCCACAGTAGCTGGGAAATAAAACAAAGATTAAAAATAAATTTACATGTGTCAGTTTATATTTACAAACACATTTAACAAGAACTTTGTTAAAAACATCTGTAAAAAAAAACAACTTGCTGTGGCCCATTTGCCTCAAGGTTTGTGTTGTGTCCTTATTTATGCATTTCTACTCAACACAGAGTGGTTATCTGAGTTACTGCAGTCTTTATTCCTTAAATGTTATTGTCCTTGTTGCACCATTGTATATAACTATATAGTCTGTTTTGCAGACCAAATTCAGATAATGAAATGGCACAGAGAAAAACTAAAAACAACCTGTCTGGCTTTAATAATGTTTTAGTCAAAATTATTTCTGTACAATATACTGTATAATGTGAAACATAAATTTATGTAAATAGTTATTGCAATGCTGGCACATGACTGAGTGATTCTTAATGGGCGAATAACAAGGTCTAGAGATAATTTTATGTAAAGCACCCAGTAAGTATAAATATATATTACATAAACAAATTAGCAATTAAAAACTATTTATCAGGCATTTATCAGTGTCAGTATCAGTATCAGTGTAGATATTTTATTATACTTTATGATTATATATATATATATATATATATATATATATATATATATATATATATATATATATATATATACAAGACACAAATTCCTAAATTTGAATAGTCAATATATATTTTTCTTTTTGTTCCTACCTGGAAACTCAGATGTACTTTGATCCATCTTGCTGAGCGTCCTTTCTATCACTCTCCTTCCTTGCTTGAGGGAGGACAGAAACTGGACCTCATTGGCATTAATGATTTCCATTATCTAAAAAAGCAAAACTGATTAAAGAACAGTGTGGTGCAGCATGGTGAAATAAAGTACAAGTCAGGTAGAAGTTTTAGTCACATTTCCAGTTTTAGTTTTAGTCACATTTCCAAAGACTTTGCAGATATAAGCAATGCTAAACAGCTCCCAAACAATGTGTATTGACCTTATTTTGTGTGTAACTATCTTTAAAAAAACAAAGGCCTTTACAAAACTAAAACATCTAGTTTTTACAAGTTGTAGCTTTATAATAACTTCTTGCTAAAATGACTGAGCTTAGAAAAAACACTCAAAATACTGGTGACTATGTACTGTATTTATTACATTCAAAACGAACCAACATTTCACAGGTCTTTCTCTGGCTGTTTTAAAAAAAATAAGAAGGGAGGGCTGAAACTAGGCCTCACTGCCATTAATGATTTCCACTATCCAAAAGAAATTAATAAATAAAAACATTTATTACATAAATAATAATGACAACACTCCTCCTTGGATCACCACCTTACCGTGGTGGAGGAGTTTGCGTGCTTGAATGATCCTAGGTGCTATGTTGTCTGGGGCAAAAAGCCCCTGGCAGGGTCTCCCAAGGCAAATTGGTCCTAGGTGACAGGCCAGACAAAGAGTGGTCCAACAAAAACCCTTATGAATAGAAATATCAAGAACATGTGTACCCTGGCTGATATAGGTTTATCGGGGCCCCACCCGGGAGCCAGGCCTGGGGATGGGGTTCGTCAGTGAGCGTCTGGTGGTCGGGCACTTTCCCATGGTGCCCAGCCGGGCCCAGCCCGAAGGAGCTACATGGGTTCCACCTCAAATAGGCTCATCACCTGTGGGGGGGGTAGTAATAGGGGTTCGGTGCAGTGTGGATCGGGCGGTGGCCGGAGGCGTGGGCCTGGACGTCACGATCCTCGGTTGCTGAAATTGGCTTTCGGAACTTGGAACATCACTTCACTGGCAGGGAAGAAGCCTGAGCTGGTGCGGGAGGTTGAGAGATACCGGCTAGATATAGTCGGGCTCACCTCAAAGCACAGCTTGGGTTGTGGGTCCAATCTCCTTGAGAGGGGCTGGACTCTGTTCTTTTCTGGAGTTACCCATGGCGAGAGGAGTCGGGCAGGTGTGGGCTTTCTCGTGGCCCCCCGGTTTGATGCGTGCATGTTGGGTTTTTTTCCGGTGGACGAGAGGGTAGCTTCCCTACGCCTTTGGGTTGGGGAACGGGTACTGACTGTTGTCTGCGCTTATGCGCCGAACAGCAGTTCAGAGTACCCAGCCTTCTTGGAGTCTGTGGGGGGGGTACTGGAAAGTGCTTCCCCTGGAGACTCTGTAGTCTTACTGGGGGACTTCAACGCTCACCTGGGCAATGACAGTGAGACCTGGAGAGGTGTGATTGGGAGGAACGGCCTCTCTGATCTGAACCCGAGTGGTGTTCAGTTGTTGGACTTCTGTGCAAATCACAGTTTGTCCATCACGAACACCATGTTTGAGCACAAGGGTGTCCATAAGTGCACATGGCGCCAGGATGCCCTAGGCCGCAGTTCAATGATCGACTTTGTAGCGGTGTCATTGGACTTGAGGCCATGTGTTTTGGACACTCGGGTGAAGAGAGGAGCTGGGCTGTCAACTGATCACCACCTGGTGGTGAGTTGGATCAGATGGTGGGGGAAGATGCCGGTCAGACCAGGCAGACCTAAACGTATAGTGAGGGTTTGCTGGGAACGTCTGGCAGAAGAACCCGTCAGATGGATGTTCAACTCTCACCTCCGTCAGAGCTTCAACCACATTCCGGTGGAGTTGGGGGACATTGAGCCTGAATGGGCCATGTTCCGTTCCTCCGTTGTTAAGGCGGCGGACAGGAGCTATGGTCGAAAGGTAGTTGGTGCCTGTCGTGGCGGTAACCCTCGAACTCGGTGGTGGTCACCCCGTGTAAGGGATGCCATGCCGTCAAGCTGAAGAAGGAGTCCTATCAGGCATGGTTGGCTTGTGGGACTCCAAAAGCAGCTGACCGGTACCGACATGCCAAGCAATTTGCGGCTCCGTGTGTTGTGGAGGCAAAAACCAGGGTGTGGGAGGAGTTCGGTGAGATTTTGAAAAGTGACTTTCGGTCGGCTCCTAGAAGATTCTGGCAAACTGTCAGGCGACTCAGGAGGGGAAAGCAGTGTGCCCCCAACACAGTATATAGTGGAGGGGGTACACTGTTGACTTCGACTGGGGACGTCATTAGGCGGTGGAAGGAATACTTCAAGGACCTTCTCAATCCCACCAATATGCCCTCCGGAGAGGAGGCAGAGTCAGAGGACCCGGGAGGAGGCTTGTCCATCACTGTGGCTAAAGTCGCCAAGGTAGTCAAAGGGCTCCTTGGTGGCAGAGCTTCTGGGGTGGATGAGATCCGCCCGGAGTTCCTCAAAGCTCTGGATGTTGTGGGGCAGTCTTGGCTGACGCGGCTTTTCAACACTGCATGGTCATCGGGGGCAGTGACTCTGGACTGGCAGATGGGGGTGGTGTTGGTGCCTCTTTTTAAAAAGGGGGACCGGAGGGTGTGTTCCAATTACAGAGGAATTACACTCCTCAGCCTCTCAGGCAAAGTCTATGCAGGGGTACTGGAGAAGAGAGTCCGACTGATAGTCGAACCTCGAGTCCAGGAGGAGCAGTGTGGTTTTCGTCCTTGTCGTGGAACACTGGACCAGCTCTTCACTCTCTCCAGGATCCTTCGAGGGTTTATGGGAGTCTACATGTGCTTTGTGGATCTGGAGAAGGCTTTCGACTGTGTCCCTCGGGGTACTTTGTGGGAGGTGCTTCGTGAGTATAGGGTACATGGCTCCTTACTACGGGCCATTCAGTCCCTATATTTGCGAAGCAGGAGCTTGATTCGCATGGCCGGCAGTAAGTCGGACTTGTTTCCAGTGAGGGTTGGACTCCGTCAGGGCTGTCCTTTGTCACCGGTTCTCTTCATAATTTATATGGACAGAATTTCGAGGTGCAGTCAGGGGATGGAGGGTGTCCAGTTTGGTGATCTGAGGATCACGTCGCTGATGTGGTCCTGTTAGCATTATCTGGCTGCGAACTTCAGCTCTTACTGGATCGGTTTGCAGCCGAGTGTGAAGCGGCCAGGATGAAAATCAGCACCTCCAAATCTGAGGCCATGGTTCTCTTCAGGGTAGAAAGTCCTCTCTGGGTCAGGGATCAGATCTTGCCTCAAGTGGAGGAATTTAAGAATCTTGGGGTCTTGTTCACGAGTGATGGTAAGATGGAGCGTGAGATTGACAGATCAGCGCGGGGTCAGCAGTGATGCGGACCCTATACTGGTCTGTTGTGGTAAAGAAGGAGCTGAGCCACAAGGCAAGGCTCTCGATTTACCAGTCAATCTACGTTCCGACCCTCACCTATGGTCATGAGCTTTGGGTAATGACCGAAAGAGCAAGTTTGCGAATACAAGCGGCCGAAATGGGTTTTTTCCGCAGGGTGGCTGGGCTCTCCCTTAGAGATGGTGAGAACCCCCCCCCACGACCCTAGTAGAAGATTAAGCTGAAGAGAATGAATGAATGAATGAACTGTGGTTCAATCAAACAGGAAGCACTCTGCTCTGGTTCGTATTACTAATCCTTTTAAAACAACTACAAAAAACATCAAGTCAGTTATTTGATGTTTTAGTAAATTAGGTCTCTCAAGTGGGGCTTTCACAAAACTGGCACATTTATATCTGGAAGTCAAATTATTTTGCCTTTGTCATGCATATTTTTATATTATATTTTAAAGATCCTAATTATATAATATTCAGATCCAGATTTAAAGATCGAACCACAGTTGATTAACTTCTACTGACCCGGTCTGTTTCTGCATGGAGCCCAGGATAAGCATCACCCTGCGAGAGAAAGAAATCACCAATTATGAGAAGCACAGAACTGTACACATGAAAACTGACCCTGTATCAATCAATTAGTATTATATATATATATATATATATATATATATATATATAATGTCCATTTACCTTTACATATAATTGAATTGAATTGTTTCTGATAAAAACTAAAATGGGTCTTGAATTTGTATTAAATTCATGGCTTTTCCTTTCTGTACTTTCAGAATAATAACAGCAAAAGAACAGTGTTTGTAAAAAAAATAAAAAATAATAAAAACATTACAGTTCTATAAATCTGCACTGGATAATTGTTTTATAGTAAAATACGCACTATAAATTAAGTTGTGGTCACAAATTAAAGCTGAAAGTCAGTTACATGTTGCAATCAATGTTATTGCCAGATATATGCTGTGGAAGTAGACTTTAAGATCAGACACTTAATTCGCACATAATTAACTAAAGTATTTGACCAAAAGCAAAATGTTGCACAGTTGTTTCTCTGGCTGTAAAGTAAAGGTCTCAGCCTCAGAGCAAACATATGAATTGATAGGTCTGATTTACTGCACAGTTGTCAAGAGGCATTTGCAAAACCCAGAAAAACTTAAAGCAGAACACGAACAAATAGGAGCCCAAAGTCACTGAGATTTGATTTACTGAGATTTATTACACACATTAAAGGGAATAAAAGGTGTTTTATTTAATTATGTAAAGGGGAGGTATAATATTTCAATTTCTTTAAGTCATGACCTCTCTAAACACCACAGCATCCCTGTATTTATAATTTTACTACATGCAAAGTATTTTTTTTTGATAGATTTATATATACACAAGATATTTAAAGCTCAAACTATGAAGGTTTTACTGGTTGGCGCACTTGAAAAATGATCCTGAAAAACAAACTGATGATGAAACATATGGGTATTCAATAAAATAGCTCAACTTACCAGGATCTGTGTCACAACAGGCACCAATTTTGCCAGTGTGCCCTCTGGAGCCTGAAGGACTTCTGTAGTAAAGCGCACAGCACGGCGCAGTATACGTCGCAGAACCAGCCTGTTAATATGCATGCACACCTATCACATGTAATAGAATTCTGACTCTTGATATGTTAACTATAAATGTCCCTGATGTAAACAGCTTGATAATGACGGTGTTCTTACTCTGCACCACTCATTCCAGGATACACGCCATCAGCAATGCAAACACACAGTGTACGGATGTGGTCAGCGACTACGCGGTAGGCCATGTCCACTCGTCCAGGATCATTCTCCCCCGTCCTGCCTGTGTACGCCGGAGCCTTACTGTACTACAATTATGAAGATAAATATAGCCGAGAGTGGCGATCCGTGGGTTTTAGATTTTAAAATAAATAAATGATGTATGACTTAATTTGCATATAGCAGCCTGACCGAAAGGTTCAACTAGACACATAGCCGTTATTGCACCCCCTACAGATATAAGAGTAACAAATATAATCTGCCCCTCAAAGACTGCTGAATGCTGAATGTGTAAAGTTGTATAATTAAAAAAATATATATAATATCTTTTTAATAGAAATTATTCAAGAATAATATACAATTTTGAAAAGCTGAGTAAATAGAAGAAGGGAGAAATTGATGATGAGAAATGGGAGCACAAACTGCAAAGACACTTCCTAAACTGAGCTACCAGGTTGGTAAGAAACAGCTGAACAGAAACAGGAAGCTGCGAACAAATTAAGGAGTAAAGTGAATGTTGTGAAGAGGAAAGTTCAATCCTCGCCCATTCTGGGTACCATCAATTGTGTAAATTATTTTATGAATATTGCAGGAGTAATACTACATGTAGTGAAGAAAATTTGGTAGGGCCAGACCACCCAATCTGTCTTCCTAAGATGAAGCAACAACCTATTTAGATGTGTAGGTTTTTTATTTAAAATAAAAGGTGATAACATTCTCTTAATTCAACTCCAGTGCAGTTTTTAGGTATTGTGTTGCCTTGTTGTGATGACTTAAGAAAATCTTCCGCCTCAGCAACAGAGTTCAGTCTTTTATTACCACAATTTGGCAAAGAAATAAAGAATCTGGTTGGATATCGTAGTACCGGCTAGTGACCAGTCATATACACACATTGAACTTGGTCTAACTTAATTAACTTTGCTGACTTTTTTATACCAAATACATGGGAGGTGACTGGAAATTCTAGGACTGGTTGGCAAAAGTAGTTTTTTCAAATTATTTTAATTGGCAAAAATAGAAATGGCCGTATCTTAAGGGATTGCAAAATTGTGTGTTTAGAGGCTGGGAGTCTTGAAAAAATGTGTATAGTCTGGAAAAATTTCTGGGGGTAGAACTTAGAAACCTAAATGCATTACATTGGCAATTGGTTTGGATTTAATTATGTGTGAAGATGAACACTAGCTGCACCGACTCTTTAAGTTTTTTGGCTGTAGGACTTACGGTCTTAGCTGCCCAATGAGTTTTACCCAAGAAAAATCTTAATAATAAGAAAAACAGAAAGTGACAGAACCTTAAGTGAGAATACTGGTTACAATTTTAAGCAAACCTGGTGGATGGTAGACAGCAGAGGACTGAACAGGTCTGTGTCATAGTTGGAGCGTTTTCCCTGTAGCACAGTGACAAGCCTCTCCAATCCCATCCCTGTATCCACACTACACTGAGGTAGAGGATGCAGGCTTCCATCACTCTCCCTACACAAAGCACAAAAACAGGCTTAAGGGATTAATACGATGCAGCATAAAAAGCCTCCTGTTTCTGATGACAGTCCAGTTGATGTGTAAGCATCTAGCAGTAAGGTTACAACTAATTTAACATTGCTGATCCCCTGACCAATATGGCAGCCTTGATAATGTATTGATTCTTTGAACAACAGTGACCTAATGAAGCTGCTGTAGAAACATGAACGTCTCTAAAGAAGTGACCCACTCACTCAATTCACGTAAGGCGCCAAATTCAAAATGACTGTGTTGTGTAAGTATGAGTCACATGTGATTTGCATTCTAATAAAAAACATTTTAAATTAATTTTGAGTAATAAATTATCTTAAGGGTTTGGCTTATTTGTTAGCACATCCACCTCTCAGTGCTGGGGATCCAGTTTCAAATCCTGATCTGGGGGTTGTTTTCAAAAATTGGATTCAAGTTTAATTAATCTAATTTACACTTGTTAAAGATTTTCTTTTTGTTAAGATTTCATTTTTTTCAGTGAAGATAAACAAGGGTATTTTACATTGTTTACACTTTAGAAGTATAAGGGACATGTTGTATATAATGTATTGGTTTTAATTGTTGTAAAATATTGGAACAAAAAACTCTCTTTTCTCTTCATGATAAACACACAGTTATTGAAAAATCCTAAAACCATGTTTGATTATTTTACTTTACCTGCTGTACTGCATGAACACTAAATTCCAGATCTCCACCACATCTGGACTGTCTCTGTTGACCAGTGCCTTAGCATTTCGATTTCCGATGTGGTCATAGTGGATTTCGGTGCATGGCCCGCATGGCCCCATCTCTCCCATCTCCCAAAAATTATCTTTTAGTCCGAATGGAAGGACACGAGCAGAAGGCACACTAATAAAAACGAAGTAAGAACACAAAGAATGATTCATGCTATTATAATGCTAAATATGACCTGAAACAGAGCATACAAGTCAGGCACTCGTACTTGAGACTGAGCCAGATTTCTCTGGTTTCTTTATCTGCAGGAAGGTTGTTTGCAGGATCGCCAGAAAAATATGACACGTACAGATGGTCGGCTGGAATGCCATAGACCTCAGTTAACAAACGCCACGCCATCGTACAAGCTTCCACCTGAACACATCAGATATTACACACTTAAGCTTTACACAGGATTCTGATATGACAGCAACTTTGTTTATGAAGTTTCCATATTTACAACTGTCTTATGAGAATCCATTTGAAACTAGAGCAGTGCAAGAAAATGAGGGTGATTGCAGCTTGGAAAGAAACACAGTACATACAGTACATATATCAAAACAATACAGCAATGAGGTAAAAAATGTGGGCGTGGCCAGGTAATAGGGTCTCTCGATTTCACAAGTCTGGTCTGGTTGCAATCATCTCCGACTCCAGTGAAATTCGTCTTTTACTGTAATTCAAAGGGAATAGGAATTTTGGCTTGGCCAAACAGAAATATATCGGGAACAGTTCAACCGATTCCTTAGCTGTATGCAAGCAGGATGTGTCCTGCGAAAACCATGTCTGTAGCTTAAAAATTGCATGAGGGTGGGATCATAAAAACACGATAACAATAATGTAATTGTGATAAATGGTACTTAAACTTAATAGACTAACATATTGGGAAACACAGGCTAGTTATTAAATAAGCTGTGAAGCTATTTCAACCCACTGCCACAGATAAATTAAATCAACCTAGCCATATATGTTGGACATATTTTCACAAACATACATCAGAACCTTATAGAATGGTTTTTATCTTTGACGTAGAAGCTGTTACACCTGCTAAGGTGGAAATCAATTCAAAAAGAAATGTCATAATGGCTACTGTAGGTATAAAAATGTACTTTTTTGCCCATAATGCTTACCTGAAATAAGGAGTGATACCGAAACAGTCACATTGCATTGCAGTATGCAGAGGTTTGTTTCTTGCTAATGTGTGAACATTTTAAACTTAGAAACATCACTAAAAATAATTGGATACTGAATATCCTGTTGGAGAGACCAAGTCACCTTAAAGTAGTCCCCGAATGACCAGTTACCCAACATCTCAAAGAAGGTGTGATGGTAAACGTCTTTGCCCACATCCTCCAGATCATTGTGCTTGCCCCCAGCACGTACGCACTTCTGACTGTTGACCACACGACGGTAAGTCGCCATTTCACTCCGGGGGTCAGTGCAGCCTAGCAACACAGGCTTAAACTGCAAAGAAAGGGTAAATCACAGGTAAACAATAAAAAGCTGATAATATCTAAAATTCTATCTACGCATGTTGGCACAATAGTGCAGTGGTTAGCTACCGCCACAGAACATGAAAGTCTCAGGTTCGATTATCGTTTGGGGCAAACAACTGTTTGTTTTTGTGTGGAGTCTGCATATTCTCTCTGTGCCTAAGGTAATCCAGGTTCCTTCTACATCCAAAGACATGATGTAAATTGTGTAAATTGACAAGGTGTAAATTGAAATTAATTAAGGAAAGACCTGGTGATCATATAAACCTTTACCATAAAAGTCTATGAATCAGAATCATTGTAAACTGGCCTAAAGAGTATGCAGCTTCAGAGATGATTAAAGCACACACATTGTTACTGTATTGGAATAAATGCTGTGGTAAACTTCGGATCAACCTTAACCCATGGCTTCCTATTGCTTAATCAGAGAGAGAGTTATTCAGGCTAGAAGGCTAGGTTAGAACACTTGCCATCTTCTCCAACCAGCTATTCAACAGAAGCGGCATTATTAATTCAAATCATCCAACGTCTGAAATGTATTTATTTACCATCAATGCTACAACGTTATTTCTCTCATAAACGACATAACAAAGGAGGCCATAAAAACACTACGTACACCATAAATGCCCCTGAATTACACAATACAAAAATAAAAAAAATCTTACTTCAAGGAGTTGTGGAAATGCTATAGCATATAAAGACATTTAGGTACAATATTATAGTGCGACACAATGGATTAATGGTTGGCATGGTCGTCTCTCAGTGAATCCCAATTTGAGTGAAGAGAGCAAGTTAGCTCAGTGGTCAGGGCGTTGGGCTATCAATCTGAAGGTTGGGGGTTCACTGAAGTTACCAGTGTGGGTCCTTGAGCAAGGCGCTTAACCCTCATTGCTCCAGGAATGTTGTGATTAACTCTGTGCTCACTTTGTAAGTCGCTTTGGATAAAAGCATCTGCTAAATAACCAAATGTAAATGTGAAGTTTCCATGTTCTCCCTATGCCCGTGTTCCGGTTCCTCTTGTTTTCCAGTTTCCTCTCACATTCCAAAAAAAGAATTGAAGGTAAATTTAATGCTTTAAATTGCCCTATAGTGTGTCTGTGTGAGCAAGTGTGTGTCCAGCGATAGATTGGCACCCTTTACTGGGTGTATCTGCCCAGTGCGCAAAACGTTCTCCCCTGGATGGGCATTTAGTCATCACTACATTGACATTTAGCAGACTTTTTTTTTATTTTTCAAAATGACTTACAAATGAGAACAATGCAAGTCAGTAGTTAAGGAAAAAACAGATATTGTAGGATTATCAAACCTGATTATTACCCATGCCCATCCAGAGGAGAATGTTTCTAGTGCTGGGCACATACACCAAGGACAGGGCACCAAACTATTGCAGAGCACACTCACTCACACAGACACACAAAGAAACAAATAAACACACACACTATATGGGGCAATTTAGAACATTCCGTTTATTTTGAGACCATGTTTCTGGATTGTGGGAGGAAACCGGAGAACCCAGAGATAACTCACACGGACACGGGGAGAACATGGAAACTCCTTCCAGACGCGTCCAACGCCTCTTTCTCGTGATTTATTCACAGCTAAATGATGTGTGCCACATGTCGTTCCTTGACGAAAAACATAGGTGATACTTGGAAGTTTTGGTTTGATAATGGGTGGTACTTGCTCTGAAAAATTTGAGAACCATTGTTCTAACAAATCAGTGAAACCACAGTGTATTTGTGTAACCTGATTCATTCCTGCATTCACGAACAGCAGGCTCGGGTCTCCTCTGGGTCGCACTGGTGAACTTGGTACCACCTTGTGTCCATACTCATCCCTAAAATAGTCCACAAATGTGCTCCGAATTCGCTTCGCCGTCAATGCCCCCTGAATCGGAGCGCTGGCCACCGCCGAACTTGTTCGCACACACGTATGAAAAACATTTAAACTGACTTTTAAGGGCCGTTTGTGGAAATGCAGTAGGACGCTCATGTAAGCCGCCATCTTGCTTGTTGACGCGCAACCTTACTCCGTCCTAGTGGTGTCGGACGAAACGCTACCATTGGCTATCTTTGAATTCCACGTCATCTACACGTAGGGATGCCACCTTTCAGAAATGAAAATAAGGGACGCCATTATTTTATACCCTTAAAATTGTGTTCTTATCCAAGTCGCTTTGTAAAAAATGACTAAATGTAAATGACCACGACGGTCTACTATGGGCGGGGCGCAGTGCTACGATTTATTTTGTGCGCTGTCTTGTAAGTTGAGGGCTGATCAAGAAAACAATCAGCCCTACTTACAGCTTTAAGCTTTTTTTTTTTTAACTAACGAACACATTTTCTTATAAAGTGCAGTTAATTAAAAATAAATGTAAAATAAATTCTGTAAATAAAATCTGTGTGCAACGATCAACTTTTAGTATTTCCTTGTGCATAGCTAGTTGAGGTAACCTGGAGGTGAGGAGTGGATTGGCATTGTTATTTAAATTGAACAGTATTTGTCTCATGACTGAAGGGAAGTCAGGTCATCCGGACAATCCAAACACATTAATAATTAAATTTATGTAATAATCCCTGAACACTGTATTCCTCACAAATATAAACATTTGATCTAGGAAATATATATTATATAGTTATATATCGAAGAAAAAAGATTTTTCTTAACAATTTTGGGGTCTAAGTTTACAACAGCGCCCTCCGAGTTACTGCTATATTTACAATTTGATCTTTATAGTTGTGAGATATTTCAGCATCGTTATTGAGTTGTCCCGAATGAGAGCTTCCTCTATGGTTTTTGGTAGTTTGATTTCTTGTCTCTTTTTGTTGTGTCGGAGGCAGTCTATTTGAATATGTTTCTCATGGGTGATGGGTGTTTGGCAGGTTGGACATATCTCCTTTTATTAGGTGTTGGTGGGTTAGTCTGATGTGTCCGATTCTGTATCTTGAGTAGATGACTTGGTATATGCGCCGTCCGTGGTGGATTCTTGTTCCGTTATCGATTTTCAGTTGTATTTCATTAAGTTTGTTTGTTAAATTATTTTGATTAATAAAATGATATCATTTTATATGTTCTCATAAGATGTTTTTTAAACAGATGGTGGAGCTGATTAACTCAGATTCCATCATCTCTATACAATAGGAAGATTTAAAGTCATCGCACTCTGAGGTAAATATTGGTGTGCTTGAACAGTAGTAAGAATAGCTCCACCTGAAGTATGGTATTTGTTGCAGAGGTCACATGCTCTCTGAGGGATTGTTATATACCATGTGTGGTATGGAAGCTGTGCTCAAGTCCTGAGAGATTTCTATTGATTTATTATCTTCATTTCAAATAAACATTATTAATTATTATTCCTGTTTTATGGTTTTTTTACTTGTTTAGTCAGAACAAATAATTCCCATATGTACTACCATGCTGTAAAGATACAGTTATCTGGGTAACCCACCTAGAATGTGACCAATGTGCAACCGAGTTTCAGTGCTAATTTAAAACTAGCTGAACATGGAACTCTGAAGTTCTGATCAAACTTACTGTTTTTTTTTTGCTGGTGCAAAATCAGATGTCAGACTCCAGCTTAAGATTGAGTCTTAACAGACAACAGAAAGATTTTTACACAATGCTCAGAATAAATAATTATCAGAAATGAGTAGAAAGAGTGTGGTATATGGGGCAGCCAGTAGGAGGCAGTGCACATGTATCAGGAAACAGCACATTGGCGCATTAAGCACCTTCATGCTGAGGCATTCTTATCCAGCACTGTGTGTACAGAGTAATAATAGCTTTTAATGTGCCTTCCCTGATTTATGTAACCAGATAGAGCAGGAAGTTCAAACGCAACTAAGGTGTTTGCTGCAGTTGTGTCACTTTGAAGTCATTAAAAGGGGTGTGACCATTATTTTCTACCACATCTGCATCTATAGGTCTAGATCTCATTTAACATATAAACTCAAGTCTGAAGCTAGTGGTCTGTGGTGAAGCTAGTGGTCTGTGGTGCAGATTAAATACAAGTCTGAAAAGATTTTGAAGTCACTGACCATTCGAAGATTTGCTGCAGTCCAGGGGACTGTGTTTGGGTAGGTTCAGGTATAACTCCAGAAAGATTGAAACTCAGATCTCACACTTGCTGATGTGTCTATTGGTCTATCTGCAAAATCCGCTATAGGTACAAAATCAGCATTCTGGAGAGGAACAGACAGAAAGAGAAGATTTGGTTTGGTTTGAGGTCTTAAACACAGTCCGGGTGGAGAGGGGACCACAAAGCACAGTCTGTGTGATGTGTGTTGCTTCAGATTCAGGTTCTCCTGATCAAACTCAAACCAAAACGCGATTGGAAAACCGAACTAAACAAAGCATAAACCTCACACAAGTAACATAAGAAAGACGCATGTAACGAATATAATGCTGGCCTGCTGACTCAGGGCGCATGCACACTTTAAGTGTAGTCAGCAGGCCACATGTGATTAGGTAGGACCCAATCCCAGCTCTAGGGGATGGGCCCTACCTACGTAAACCCCGAATGGCCAAATCCCTGTAGGGGGCGCGAAGGCGGCGAGGCCTCTTTGAGGGCACGAAGGCGGCATGGCCACCTGAGGGCGCTAAACCGGCGAGGCTCTATAAACTCGCGGGGTGATGCGGCCTCTTTGGGGCACGAGGGCGGCGATGCTCTTTGAGGGCACTAAGGCGGTGTGGCCATCTGAAGGCGCTAAACCGGCAAGGCTTTATAAACTCGCGGAGGCGATGCGGCCTCTTGAGGGCCAAGGGCGGCGACGCTCTTTGAGGGCACTGAGGCGGTGCGGCCATCTGAAGGGAGTGCGACTGCAGTGGCAACCGGGGTACACGCGACCGCAGAGGTGACCCGAGTAGATGCGAGCGTAGCACAGTCTTTGTCAAAAATCTGGGTGTCCGGCATAGAGTCCCGTGTCTCCTGAGTGGCTTTCAAACTGTCCATTGCGTAGAGCACATTGTCCAGAGCGGAGAGCAGACTGGCTTGAGTGGATGAGAGACTGACGGCACGCGGCAGCGCACGAGACGGATTACCGGCAGCGTAGAACTGCTCGCAGAGTGGATGGCTGGCCGAGCGGGGTGGCATGAAAAACATTACATTTGTATTGCCCAAAGCTGAGGTACAAAACAAATACATACAACTACAAATGCACATGATTTACAAAAAACAGAAATAGTAAAAACAAACTATATAAATAAAACTAAAATGTGTATGCATGTGTGTTGGCTGATTTGGTCACTCTCTGTCCCTCACCTGATGACAGGTGTGTGTGTGTACAGTGTGCCAGTACACTGCTCTCCCTGTGTTCCCCCTAGTAGGTGGGACAGTTTTTCAGTGAGTGTGAAGGAGGTTAAGGATGGTTGTAAATTTGGTGTGGTGTTGGTTCCTTATCTCTGTGTATTTGGTGCATGAGGAGGTGCAGCTCTGTCACAGAGTGTATTTACTGAGTGTACACCGCCGACACACCATTTTCTCTTGGGTAAGCCAGGACTGTCGGTGTCACCCTGTGTCTATGGCCAGGTCATGTACACTGAGTCTATACCTAGTCAGGGTGTCTTAGTTTGGGGTCAGTCATGCTGGTCAGATAAGCTGCCAGCGTGTACGGTCTGTTTAGGGCCAGATAACATTCCATTTTATTCTGAGACTGACTTGTTTGATTTAATTAATGACATTTTAGTTTTTGTATGATTTGGTTTGTCTGAATGAGACTTGACTCTGATCCTAAGTCTGTATTGTGTTAGTGTGTGTGAGTGCTGTGGTGGAGCAGTGTCTCAGGATCAGTTAGATGAGGGGATTGGTGTGTTTGCTCACTTCTTGGGATTGCATAATGATGGGTGAGGGGGTCGCTCTCTCAGGTGTTTATAGAATTTAATTGCCCTTTTCTGTATTATAATATTTAATGGATAACAGTCTATTTCTGTCCTGCATGAGTTGCTTGTTGTCTGTCATTTCACCTTTAAGATTGTTTTGCATATCTCTGCATGCTGAGTCTCAATCTGATGCTTAGTCCATTTGTTAAATTGTTAAATTTGTTAATTGTTGGAGTCAGCGGACCCCACGCTTCACTGCCATACAGGGGTATCAGTTCAATAACACATTCTAATATTTTAAGCCAGATTCAGACTGGAATTTCTATGGGTGTTTGATGTATGGCATAGAAAGCACTGCATGCTTTTTCTCTCAGTTTGTATTGTTTGAGTGTTTCAAAGTAAGAAAGTCATATATTTGGATTGTTAGAATCTCTATGTTTTTGGTTGGATAATTTTCTAAGTTGTTTACTTATATTATGACAGTCTTTATCAAACCGGTCAAAACGGTCTTTATTTTTTTACATTGAGTTTTTGATCTAATTTTAGGTTTAAGGTTAGCTTTCTCTGCTGATCTTTTAAAAATATGATCAAAATTTTGGGTAGTCTGTGATGAAGGTGGTGTCCAGAAAAGGTGTTTAAAAGTGACTGAATTTCTCGGTTGCTGATTGCTTTCTGGAACTCTTTTGTGCTGTTTTGGACCCATCTGTAGGATTTCTGGATGTTGTACAGCTTACTGGGCCGTGTGTGGTGCTGTTGGTGTGTCTTTCTCTGTGTGTGCGTCTCTGTGCGTGAGAGACGAATCCTGAGTCGCACTTGACTATGACCCGATACCGTCTTAGTGATAACACACATATTTATATTTAGAGCCATGCGGATCTAAATAGAGGGCTCTAAGCAAGTCTGAGTTTAGTTCATTGCAGCAACCAGGTGGGTCAGACAAGTTCAGCTGTCCAATGCGTCGACACGCTGCGCTTCCTTATTTGACACTTTTGTTTCATGCTCCTATTGCCATCAAGGACAGCCTATTGCTACCCTGTACTTGGGTTTTCTTGTGTTTCAGCTGCCATGAAAGGTGTGAACACTCAGTACTTGGTGATTTTGGCAGTTATGATTAGAACACAAAAGTATTACAAATGCAGATAACAGTTACGTATCATGATGTTTCATAAAGATAAAATAACATAGCATTGCATCACATAATGTATCATTTAGAATCATAAAACACAGGGCAGTGACTGGATAACGTCTGCATGTGCAGTAACTCTGACTGTAACAGGTATAATATGCCTAACTCCATATTCATTCAATAAAACAAAAGATTCATTATTTCTACAAATCTCTCCTCTTTTTTAGGGACATTATGTTATGGTCAGTAGACCAGGTGAGGCGGATTCGCTACTCGGAGAAGATAGGACTGGAACAGAGATCAGGATCAAAACCAGGTTTATTTCCAAAACACAGGGGTAGACAGTACTTAGGGAGCACAGACACAACGGCGGCAACACGAGGCAGTGAGTGATGACGTCGCGTATGACTCAGCCTGACATCAGTTGGCGTCGTGTCCCAATCCGAGGTAACTGAAGTGAAGGGGACTTGCGTAGTGGTGAAGGCAGGCAATGAACTGCACACACAACAAAGAACAAAACGAGACAGGGTGCACACAGGACGCGGCAAACAAGGCGAGGTCGAGGCAGTGACGGGAGCTGGTAGAGTCAGGGCTTAGCACAGGCGTAGCACAAGACTAACTGTCGGTGAGGGAAGGGCGTGCAAGGCTTAAATAACAAAAACGTGATCAACCCCAGGTGCGCATAATTAGGGGGGCGTGAACACATAGACCAACCCACAACATGTGACAAAAACAAACATGACATTACCACCCCCTCAACGGGTGCCTCCCGGCGCCCTAAATGGCTTGTCCGGGAAACGACGATGGAACTTGGCGATGAGGGAGGGGTCCAGGATAGCAGCCAGATGCACCCAGGAGCGCTCCTCTGGACCATACCCCTTCCAGTCGACCAAGAACTGGCCTCCTCTGCCACGAAGTCGGGAGTCCAGTAGGCCATGGACCGTGTAGGGCGGTTGGCCATCAACGAGGCGTGGAGCTGGGGCGTGATTGGGGGTGTGGTTGAGCGGGGAGTGGACAACAGGCTTGATACGGGAGACGTGGAAGGTGGGGTGGATGCACATGGAACGAGGTAGGTGAAGGCGGACAGCTGCTGAATTAATGATCCTGGTGATAGGGAAGGGGGGACTTAGTTTTTGAGACTCGGCCTTCAGCGGGATGCCTCTCATGGAGAGCCAGACTAGTTGCCCCACCTTGTAGTTAGGGGCCAGATGGCGCCGACGGTTGGCCGTAATGGAAGACGTGGCTTGAGCTTGGCAAAGTGCTATCAGTGTGTTCCTCCAGGTGCGCCGACAGCGGCGAATATGTTGATTGACCGACGGCACACTGATTTCGGTTTGTTCCTCGGGGAATAGGGGGGTTTGGTAGCCCAGCGCTACCTCAAACGGGGACTTCCCAGTGGCGGAGCTGCGCACTGTGTTGATGGCGTATTCCACCCATGCAAGATGATCACTCCAGCGCTCCGGGTGCTGGGCGGATACGCAGTGCAGGGTGGTCTCCACCATCTGGTTCACTCTTTCAGCTTGGCCGTTCGACTGGGGGTGGCCACCAGAGGTCAGAGAAACGTTAGTATCGAAAAATTTGTGGAAGGCTCTCCATACCTGGGACATGAACTAGGGTCCCCGGACCGAGACGATGTCCACGGGAATGCCGAAGACTCTGAAGACGTGTTCAAAACATAGCTTGGCGGTTTCTAGGGCAGAGGGGAGCTTGGACAATGCAATCAGTCGAACAGACTTGGAGAATCGGTCCACAATGATGACGATGACAGAATTACCTCTGGAGTTCGGCAGACCCATGACGAAGTCCAGTGCGATATGAGACCAGGGACGCCCAGGCATGGAGAGCGGCTGGAGCAGTCCGGCGGGTGGCTGATGCGAGGCCTTGTTGCGGGCACATACAGTGCAGGCGAAGACGAACTGCCGAACGTCAGCTGCCAAGTAGGGCCACCAGAACTGACGCCTGACGATTTCCTAGGTGCACGAGCCCCCAGGGTGGCAGGCCCAGCGGGATTCGTGGCCCAATTTGAGGACAGCGGGGCGGGCGGCGGTGGGCACAAACGTCCGGTTAGGTGGACCCAGCCCCAGGTCCGGATCCTTGCCAGCTCCCTTTCCACGATTTGACGGACCTCCCAGGAGACTCCTGCAACGAGACACTGGGGAGGAAGGATCAGATCATTACCAGCGGTTATTTCTTCTTCAAAGAAGAGCCGAGAAAGAGCGTCGGGATTTGCATTCCGGGTACCAGGTTGATAAGACAATGCAAAATTGAACCGAGCAAAGAACAAGGACCACCGAGCCTGATGGGAGTTCAGCCTCTTGGCCAACTGGATGTAGGCCAAGTTCTTATGGTCGGTCCAAACCACAAACGGCTGTGCAGCTCCTTCCAGCCAATGACGCCACTCTTCCAGCGCGAGCTTAACCACCAGCAGATCATGGTTCACCGTAGTTCCTTTCTGCCGCTGAGAGTTTCTTGGAAAACAATGCACACGGGTAAAGACTTCCGACTTCTGGGAGAGGACGGCTCCCACTCCAGCACCCGATGCGTCGACCTCCACAATAAACTGCTTCGTTGGGTCTGGCTGTATCAGGAGGGGGGCAGAGGTGAAGCAGGCTTTGAGGAAGTCCATGGTGTGCTGTGCCTCCTGGGTCCAGCAGAACTTCTCCTTCGTAGAGGTAAGAGTGGTGAGTGGTGCGGTGATGCTGCTGTAATTCTTGATAAAGCGCCGGTAGAAGTTTGCGAATCCCAGGAACCTTTGGAGCCCGGTCCTTGACGTGGGGGCAGGTCAGTCGGCGATGGCTCTAACCTTCTCGGGGTCGGGTCGCACAGCCCCTGGAGATAGGATGAACCCCAGGAAGGACACAGACTTCTGGTGGAAGCAGCATTTCTTGGCCTTGGCAAATAGTCGGTTATGCAGCAGGCGGTTCAGGACGAGGCGTACGTGTCGGACGCGTTCACTGAGAGTCTTGGAGAAGATCAGGATGTCATCAGAATCAGAATCAGACTTTATTGGCCAAGTATGTTCACACATACAAGGAATTTGTATTTGGTTACAATAGCTCACAGTGCACAATAAGTGACAGACATACCCAAACTAGCATTCCTCATACACACACACACACACACACACACACACACACACACACACACATGCACAGACACACCTGTAAACATGACAGTTGTGCAATTTGCAGATTGTATTTAAATAAAGTGCTAGTCCAATACTGTAATGGATAGTTAAATAGGTGAGAATGGAAGAAGACTGGTTGAAAGTGTTGAGAATGAGTCCAGAAGTGGTGTTTTAATGTTCAGCTGTTCATTAATGTGATGGCGTGTGGAAAAAAGCATCTCCGTAATCTGGAGGTCTTGATCCTCAACTGACTGAACCGCCGGCCTGAGGGAAGATACTGGAACAGGTGATGTCCAGGGTGTAATGGATCACGGACGATGTTCTCTGCCCACTTCCTGGTTCTGGCCGTGTGCAGGTCTGGTAGGGAGGGTAGGTTCACGCCGATAGTTTTCACTGCAGACCTGATGATGCCCTGTAGTCTGTGGGTGCCGTGTCTGGTGGCTAAGCTGCCCCACACTGTGATGGATGCGGTGAGGACAGATTCTGTGGTGGCGGTGTAGAACTGCACCATCAGCTCCTTGGGCAGGATGAACTTCCTCAGCTGACGCAGAAAGTACAGCGTTTGCTGAGCCTTCTTGATGATGGTGCAGATGTTATGGTCACATTTCAAGTCCTTTGAGATGCTCACAGCGTCATCCAGAGACCTGTTGGCCCAGTACGCAAACAGCAGGGGGTCTAGTTGGGGGTTGGTGATGTCCTTCAAGTGAGTGAGAACCAGCCTCTCGAAGGATTTCATGACCCCAGAGGTCAGTGCGACAGGTCTGTAGTCATCACTCCTGAGATGGTTGGCTTTTTGGGGATGGGAATGATTGTGGAGCGTTTAAAGCAAGCCGGTACGACACACTGCTCCAGTGATTTGTTGAAGATCTTGGTGAAGACCGGAGCAAGCTGGTCTGCACAGTTCTTCAGGCAGGAGGGTGACACTCCGTCTGGACCTGGTGCTTTCCTCACTCTTTGTTTGTTGAAGAGTCGGTGCACGTCTGCTTCACAGATCTTCAGGGCAGGCTGAATGGGTGACTGAGAGTCAGAAGGGTGTGAAGTGGTGTTGTGTTGTTGATTTGACCTGGGCTTTTCAAACCTGCAGTAGAAGGTATTTAGGTTGTCAGCCAGCTGACGACCCCCCATTGTCTGGTGTGCGGGTCGTTTGTAGCTTGATAGATTGTGCAGGGTTTTCCTGACGGCTGAAGGCTCGTTTGTGGACATCAGTCTGCTCAGCTTGGTGGAGTGGCTCTTCTTAGCAGCTCTGATCTCTCTATTGAGTGTGTTCCTGGTTTTATTGTAGAGCGCACGGTCCCCACTTCTAAAAGCGTTTTCCTTGGAATGCCGCAGATGCTTCAGTTTGACGTTAAACCAGAGCTTGTCGTTGTTGTATCTGATGCGAGTCCTGGTCGAAACACAGATGTCCTCACAGAAGCTGATGTAGGATGTCATAGTGTCAGTATATTCGTCCAGGCCGCTTGTAGAGTCCTCGAACACACACCAATCTGTTTACTCCATACAGTCCTGAAGCCTCTCTTTAGCCTCACTGGTCCACTTCTTCACTGTACTGACCACAGGTTTGGTCCACTTGAGCTTTTGTCTGTAGGTTGGGAGAAGATGGACCATAGAGTGGTCAGATAGGCCCAGAGCAGCTCGGGGAACAGAGCTATATGCACCTTTTAATACAGTATAGCAGTGGTCTAGTATATTACTCTCCCTGGTGGGGCAGGTAACATGCTGTCTGTATTTGTGCAGCTCGCTGGTGAGTTTAGCTCTGTTGAAGTCCCCAAGAATGATGAAAACAGACTCGGTGTGTTTGTGCTCCGCGCTGGTGATCTGGTCTGTGAGAGCACGCAGTGCGTCACGCGTGCATGCGCTAGGTGGAATGTAAACTCCGACGAGCACCACGGAGGAAAATTCCTGCAGGCAGTAGAAAGGTTTACAGTTTATAAACACAGACTCCAGATCAGGACTGCATGTTTTCATGAACACCGTGACGTCTGTACACCAGCCGCGGTCGATGTAAAAGCAGATCCCGCCGCCTCTAAGCTTCCCTGAAGTCTCCGCTACGCGATCCGCTCTGTGGAGATGAAAGCCGGTGAGCTGGAGCACATTGTCCGGGACAGCTTCGGTGAGCCAGGTCTTAGTGAAGCACAGCGCCGCTGAGAGTGAAAAGTCCTTATTGGTCCGGTTCAGGAGTGAAAGTTCGTCCATTTTGTTCCCTAGTGAGCGGAGGTTGGCCAGGTGGATGCTAGGAAGCGCTGTACGTAGTCCGCGCTGACGGAGTTTGACGAGCGCTCCGCCGCGTTTCCCACGTTTGACCCGGAGATGACCCGAGTGGACGCGGAGATGACCCAAGGGGTGCCTTGGGTACCCTGTTCGCCGGCAATGCTCGGAGAATCTGCCACGTCCCTGTCTACATATGGGAGTTCCTTTGGAATATGCTAAATTTGCGCAGGTATTTGGCTTATCCAATATCCCTTTTTTACTGCCTCATCGTAATTCTGATTGCGCCATAGATCTTATTGAGGGTGTCAAACTATCTAGGGTGAGTCCTTATCCCCTTACTAATGCTGAGAACCGGGTCATGCGTGAATATATAGCCGAGTCTCTCGCTAATGGTATTAATCGGCCCTCTAAATCTCTGGTTGCTTCAGGATTTTTTTTGTTCCTAAGAAAGATTCGACCCTCAGGCCATGTATTGATTATAGGATTCTCAACCAGGTGACCCGCAAGATTGCCTACCCTCTTCCCCTCGTCCCGTCCGCTTTGGAGAGGCTAAAATCTGCTACCATTTTTGCTAAATTAGATTTACGTAATGCTTACAATTTGGTGCGTATTAGGGACGGGGATGAATGGAAGACCTCTTTTGTCACTACCACGGGTCAGTGCCGTTCGGCCTCACTAAGTGCCGTACTGCCCCTGGTATTTTTCAGTTGTTCATGAATGACTTAGGGAATTTCTGGAGGAGTTCGTTTTAGTGTACATAGATGATATATTGTTTTTTTCTGCTGATGTTTAGACTTATCGCATGTGTCATCCGTTCTCCAACGTTTGTTAGACAACAATTTGTTTGTTCATGCAGAGAAGTGCGAGTTTCATCAAAGTTGTCATTTCATTTTTGGGCTATGTTTTGTCTGTTGATGGGTTACAAATGGACCCTAGGAAGGTTAGCGCTATTCAGGAGTGGCCGGTTCCCACCACCGTCAAGGAATTGCAGCGATTTTTGGGGTTTGCTAACTTCTATCGAAAATGCATTCAGTCTTTCAGTACACTTTCGATTGGTTTCTAGTTACATTTAGTGTATTTTGGTACACAAACTGTCAGATTGTGGGAGGTACCCGATGACTGATGCCGAACAGACATCACCTACAATTACATGGATGTGGGGCCGTGGGCCCGATCGGGGTTATTTTATTATTGTGGAAAACACACCTTACTGGTAAGAATGTCACCCTGTTGGCCGATGTGCCATGGTAAAGCTGTTGGCTCCTCTTACTCTCATAGGTATAGGGGGGGGGGTGAACAGTCAGTAGCTTTTATTTATATAGGGACTCACGCACTTTTATAGACTCAATCGGGGTGCCTGTGGTGGGGGGGTGCCAAACGGGTTCAAACTGGCAGACCAAGTGGCAGCAGAAAATATTTCACTGATATCCAGTGGAATATTCTTTTTCCAGTGATTCCCAACAAAAATGTGGATAGGATAAATTTCGTACATTACAATGTACTTTGTCTCACTAATCTCACTAGAGATGCAATAGAGGGACTAAGTGAACAGTTGCATGTGACGTCACTTGTGGCCTACAGAACAGAAAAGCCTTAAACATGCTCCTGGCAGAAAAAGGGGGTGTTTGCATAATGATTGGTGAAGTGTGCTGTGCCTATATGCCTAATAACACAGCACCTGATGGGTCGGTAACCAAGGCCCTCAACGGGTTGCGTAAATAATTACAGGAAATACATCAGGCCTCTGGATTAGATAACCCCCTGGAATCATGGATGAATAATTTGTTTGGCAGGAGTTAATTGCGTCACTCTTCATGTCTATGACCGGCTTCCTGGAGATCTTCATCCATGGCTCTGCCGACAAACACTGATGGAACCTGAATATTAAATGGACTGGCGGTCCTGCAGGACGCCCCCTTAATGGACTCACTTATAGTTTTCTAGTTTTTAGTTTTCACATTTGTTAAATGTCTCTACATGGCTGTCCTACATTGTTGTTGCTGCCTGGCAGCTCAAGGAGGATGAGTCCCCACTGAGTCTTGGTCCTCCCAAGGTTTCTTCCTTGAATAACAACATAAAAGGGAGTTTTTTCTTGCCACTGTCGCTTCGGCTTGCTCTTTGGGGGTTTAAAGGCTTTTCATTCTGTAAAGCTGCTTTGTGACAATGTACTGTTGTAAAAAGCGCTATATAAATAAATAACTTGAACTTGAACTTATTGCTGTGTTTGTTGCTATACTGTTACAAATTACTTGTGGGTGCCGGTGCATCCACGTCTGAGAGTTCTGTAAACTAGATCACATAATTAACACAATGGCGCTGCGGACAGTTAAATTGGGCACAGGGATGAGGAGCCAGATAGACAAGAAATCAGTTATGCTTAAACAATGCCCAAGATCACATCTTGTTTCCATTTATTAATTTGTTTTATATTATTATATTATTATTATATTATATCATTTTCCTATTTCTCCCTTTTTCCTCTAAGGCATTAACCTAGTAGGGGAGATAACACACTGCACGCACATGCTTTAGTATAACATTAAAAGTACACATAGGTCATCAGAAATTTGTAGGCCATGACCAGAGACCTGGGGAAACGGAGAGAAGGCTGGCCCCCTAGTGATGTACGGAGGCAACAACACTGCAGGTGTGGAGCACCTGAGTGGCGGACACCCCATACAGTGACCGATGTCATGGGGTGGCATCTGGTAGATAAGGCTCAAGGTCAACCGAGCTGAATCGAGCTCTCCCAGATAAGGGATGGAACATGCATGTTCACCCCCCCAAAAGACTCCTTCGACAAGTTGTTTCAGAATAAGCAGAAGGAGGAGGGATGGTTTTTTTAATAAATAGAGTCCGCAACTAGACTTCGGGGCTCTGTCTTGGTGGGACCGGTGTGGTGCTGAGATCAGAGTCGGATTACGATCTTGGGCTTGTCTTGGACGAACACTGCTTTGACTCGGTTTGTCAAAAATAAACCGCTTGATTCGAATAACTCTGAAATCATCTGTACTGTGCTTTTTAAAGAAAATTAGTTCATAGGGTAAATTTCAGATTTCTAACACCATCCCGCCCCACATCCCAGAGGTCGTCCACGAGGCAAACATACCAGGTCTCAGCGAGGGGCTCCTCAGGATGAGCTGCCTTTTTCTGGACCCACTTCCACTGTTCCTCCTACCTCACCGCCACACACACCCACTGCTACACCTGCCGAGACATCCACCAATCACCGTTCTTCCTCTCCAGATTATTAGATCCAGGTGCACCTAATCTGTGGGAGCTGCTATTTAGGTCGGCTTCCCGGATCCACCAGTGCAGAGTTTTCTGGTTACATGCTAGCGCTAATGGTGTGTCTGTTTGTTTGGCTCGCGCCTCGTACTCACCTCTTGCTGCTGCGACCCGGTTCTGCCCGTTGGTGTTTTCTAGGACGGTTTACCTGTGAGCAGGTGAAGGATCACGGACTCCAGTTCCGACGTGTTCACCTCGCCGCATTCCTTACCGTATCCTCATCTGGTCTCCCGGCGATTCCGACGACCGGTGACGTCACTACCAAAGTCTTCCCTCCGTTTCTCATTTTGGATTGTTGACTTTGCTTTCATTGCTTATGCAATAAAGACTATTTTGTTTGCTGATAACATCAAGCTTCCTGCGTTTCCTCCGGTAGCGTGACAGTAGCATCAAAATGAAAGAAAATTCAGCTTTGTCTTTACAAAAAAACCTGCTTTTGCAACGCGTTCACTGGAAAAAAAGAGGATAAAGGAGCTTGGACCGCATGATCCCAATTTACTAATACAGCAGCAGGCAAGTGATCGAGGACGATCCTACACCCAGGCCTTTTCCAGTTTCTCTTATGACAAACGGAGTTGGCTAGCTGAATGTGATGTAAGCAATGCCGTTTACTGTTTACCTTGTTTGCTCTTCCAAAGTTCTGGCACAGAGATATTGTGGACAAAAACCGGTGTAAAAGACTATAAACATCTTTCTGAAAAATGCAAAGGGAACGAAAACTGCATAGGCACTGCTGTCATTAGAGAAAACACTAATCACAGAGATGACTGACTTTAACCAGGAATGTTATTAAGAAATTTGCAGGAAAGAAGCGCAAAATTCATTTTTAAATAAAGCAATTTTTTAAGGTCTGTTTTTTATTTCTTTTTTTTGTTTGTTTGTGTCCTGTCAGAAATTTTAAATTTCTAATACATAATGAGAGTCCCAATATGGCCGAAAGACAAACAAGGGATATTTGATTTTGCCGCCACTTGAAAATACAGGGCTGTGATTGACTGATTTAAAACCTAGGGGGGTAATCTGCAATTGGCTTAGTCAGTTAAGGGGCGGGAACTAGACGTAACAATATATACAGGTAACCCTTGGATGGGCTCGCTCTCTCTCACTCGGACCTGAAGGTGTACTTAGCACCTGAAGCTGAATGGGCAGACCGCTGGCCAGTGTAAGTTACTGACGGTGTCCCTGAAGTGTTCTTTGTCCTCAATAAATAAGTTGAGGCGACCATTTTTGCATCAGCTCGTTCTTTCTGACTTTTTCAAAATCAAAAGATCCTAACAGATGGTAGCAGAGGACGGTCTTGAAAATAGGCAAAAGAACAATATAATTTCGGTACTGGACCTGGACTTCTGATTTGATGCACACTCATTACAGGAGCGCCGAAGGTAAGCAGATTTACTGCATAGTTTAGCTGCATTCAATATTTAGTGTAATGAGTGTGTGTTAATGCCGGAGTCTGTAAGTGTTATAAATTGTTACAGTAATCAGTAGAATTCTTCATGGACACCGGAAGGTTAGATTTATTTGGTACCTTTCCTGATATTAATACCGCAGTTTATGCTCGAGTGTAAAACCGTAGTTTTTGAGATATTTAAGAGGAACGCGCGAAAAGTGGGGCGAAGTTGTAGAAAGGTACCACGCCCCACAATTGGGTTATAAGCGTTTTTTATGGATAGAACTGGGTTCTAGGCGCTTTTTAGGCTTAACTGGGTGCGTGAAACAGGGTTTCAGACCAGTAATTAGGAAATAAGGAATCGGAGTATTTTTCAACGGGGTAGGCGACAGATTTCGTATCCAATGGTTGGAAAAGATAGCTGATTATTGACTCAGAACGATCGTGAGAGGCCTGGGGTCCCGTCGTGCCTGAATAGCAGGTTAAATTTCCAAATTGAGGCTAAATTCAAAATTTCTCCGGTGCGAATATCAGGACAATCTTGTATGTATGTTTGTATGTGTGTTTGTCTTGTCTCGTGTGGAGCAACAACTCATGTGATGGTGGTTAAAATAAGCTCAAAAGGTAAAGTTCTGTTTTGTGCTTGATGTTTTATTTGAGAAAAGGGGGGTCATTTTGTGGTAAGTAATTTAGCTGGTAAGTGTTCAGCTTGGTAAGTAATATTTGTGTTCTGCTTGTGTGTTATACAACCTAAATTAACTTAATTAAAATGGCTGACTTAACTTCAGGACAACTAGCGCACACCTAGCCAAAGGCTAAAATTTTAGCAGCATGTTAGAGTTGAGTTGGAACAAAGGATTTAAAATGGCCGCCCCAACCTCACGTATAGCTCCTCCTACATAGCATATGATCAATGCAATGCTTGCATCCTTTCACCCACCTTAAGTTACCTGTGTCGGGTGTCATTACAGGGTACACCAGCAAGATGGCGCCATAGATCACTGGGCCATATCCCAATAGCCTGTGTCCAACCAATAAGGTTTTAATGAAACACCTCCAGCTCACCTTCCAAATTAGTCATGTGTCCTCCACAGGTCGAGAAATTAATCCCAGCACCAATTGTTACGTGGTGCATTTTGATTTTCTAATTAACACTGGGGCCACTGCTTCAGGAAATACAGTAGAATACTTAGTACAAATAGGGAACCTTACTACAAATACACACACTACCATGGGATGCTCGGAATCTACATTCTACACACTCAACATTATACTACGCCACTGGTTTTGGAATTTGGAAATCTGCAATTAATCCACTTCTTTCTGTATTCTTCAAATTGTCCAACTAATTTCTTAGGTTATGATGTTTTAACTACAAGTGTTAAGTTAATTGTTATAAAAATTAAGTGCGTTTAGTTTTAGTGAATAAACATCTAATGACGAAATTTGTTTTATAAACGACCCACAACTTATCCCTGGATTTTACCCTACAAGCTGCTTTTTACCTATACACAATAACAGTCACATGTATAGATCATTTGTAAAACAAACAGGTTTAATAATTACTTTATGTTCAGCGCTGCCTATCATAAGGTGTAAGAGAGACCCTAAATTGTACAGGTCACATTAAAGCTGCAGTGTCACTGTGAACAGAGTTCTGTAACTTAATTTGTATAAGTACATATTTTAGATATCTCCTTTCTGTGCTCCAGTCCTGTCCCAAAGCCTGCAGATGATACTGCAGTGTACACTGAAGCAACCTGATTCAGCTTTACTAAGACCATGCATGTGATGGAGCTTCATGTCACATGTACTTAAGCAGTGATTGATATGTTAGACACACCCTCAGGCTTTAGTTGCTTTGATTATGGAGACATGGATTTTGCAGGTAGCAACATGAGTACTAAGTGGAGACTTTTTGTTTTTGTCCTTGTTCATGCACATGCAATGTTCTTACAGTAATAGGACACAGTGACCCTTATCTACAGCAGCTTTAACACGCACTCATTTAATAATTATTATTCCAGATCACCCACCTTCTTTTTACTGTATGCCACACACACATGTTGGTGATGGTACAGGTGTTTAACAGTGATTTGTTGATGCAGCAGTGCCTGGGCCAAATCTTACTTCCGGTTACCATCAACTTTCCTTCTAAAAGGTTTTGCGTATGGCTCTGATTTCATATCTTGTACCAGTACTCAAACGTCAGAAAATACCACCTCTAAGATAACGACTGTTTTATTGCCACTTATATCCAATTACTCTACGGCTCTGCAAAATAGATGTGTTTTTTTTATTTTTTTTTTATTTTTTATATATTTTATTTTATTTTTTCAACAAGCATAAGAACAGTATTTCAAATCCCAAGCCCCATCCCGCATTCAGATACATACAAAATAGCAAAGGAAGAGAAATAAAGTAAAATAAATAAATAAATAAATAAATAAATAAATAAATAATAATAATACTAATAATAATAATAATAATAATAACAATAATACCATAAATTATAAGAAAAACAAGTACACTGATTTCAAATACAATTTAAACAAATAAAAATAGTTAATCAAAACAAAAAACAAAAATCCATATTATTGTCCTTTGACATAATCCAATATAGGTTTCCAGGTTTGGTTGGTAGAGTTTTGTGCACCCTGACCGTGACTACATGAAAGCTCCATTGACACAAAGTTGAGCATTTCGGACAACCAGTGTTTGAATGAAGGAGCATGGGGCAGTTTCCAATAAAGAAGAATTATTTTTTTTGCCACAACCATACCGGCCATTACTACTTGCTGAATGGAATATGGGAGCGTGGCCACTGCTGTAGAATATCCACAAATTACAGTAACAGGGTCGAATTTAAGTTCTTTTTTAAGAGCTTTTGAGAGCCAATTAAATATGTTTGACCAATATTCCTGAATAATAGGGCAAAATAAAAATGTGTGTGCCAGAGAACCATCCTCAGTTTTACATCTCTCACAAAGTGGAGATACAGAATCATAAATCTTATGTAATTTTTCCTTTGAATAATGGAGTCTATGTATTACCTTGAATTGAATTAGTTTATATCGGGAGCTAGTTGAACAGCGTGAAATCCTTTTGAGGCTTTCCTCCCAAACTTCGTCCGATATCCGACTATCAATATCTCTGGCCCAGGCCTCTCTATATCGAGTGGAGTCTGGGGTCAAAGATAAAACTGAAATAAATCTTGAGACCAATTTTCTGGACAAGGGATCTACACAGAAAAACTTAAATAGTGGGTGGTCATTTGGTTTAAGTTTAAATTTTGAAACATTTTCTCTAACATAATGACAGAGTTGTAGATATCGAAAAAAGTGAAGAGAAGAAACATTAAACTTATCCTTAAATTGCTGAAATGAAACAAAATTTCCTTTTATATATAGATCCTCAATGGATCTCAATCCTAAATTTTCCAAAGCAGAAAATGTCCCATCCATCTGAGCAGGCAAAAATTGATGATTGTGGAGGATTGGAGTATGAATAGAAGTGTTTGGTGCTTTCGCGAATGATCTAATCTGATTTAAAATCCTAAGTGAATTATTAATTATAAAATTATTTTCAATTATTGATTTACTATGATTTGCTTTGGAAAACAATAAAACTGGTAGGGAAGACTTTGGGACTGATCCAGCTTCAAATCTGACCCACAATGGGGTAGAACCCGAAGCCAATCCTTCTGGCGAGCCCAATTGCCAAAAGGAAAGCGCCCTGGCATTTGCTGCCCAATAGTAGTGTTTAAAAAGGGGCAAAACAAATCCGCCATCCAACGCTGTTTTTTGCAAGTGATTTTTGGAAATGCGAGGTGTCTTGTACGCCCAAACAAATGATAAAATAATAGAATCAAGCTGCTTA
>JAFMOD010001145.1:203978-218950 GCA_019802435.1 Corydoras maculifer
TGGACTTATCCTCACCTACAGGTTTATAGTCTGATGTAACAGGTGGCTGAATTTAGTGCTTTATGTCAAGCTTGTTATTTCACCATAAAATTTGCAAAATCAGAATTGTTATGGAAATTATTTAGAAAAAGCTTCTCTGGGTTCCACTAATTGTTATTTGGTTGGAAATAATTTGACTGGGTTGATTTTCACATTTTGATTTTTGCTTCTCCCTTTTAACTAAAGGAGCCATTAATACTGGTGTTGACCATAGGTCTGATTACATAATAAGTCATGTAGCATACAGTAAAGATAATGACATAAAATAATAGACTAATTGCTTACTTAAATATTAAATAGAAGGATAAATTAGTTGGTTTCAATCTGCCCCATGTAGAGCGTGTATGGGTGAGTGAGTGTGTGCCCAGCGCCTGAAACTTTCTCGCTGTAATGGACATGGAGAACCCTCATGCAACTTTAGTACAGAATTAAGTAGAATGTAATGTGATGAGAGTCTCAGATGAATTAAAAGAGTATTAAACACAGAACTGGAAAAAACATGACATTTTAGGAGAATTCTTACTATATTGCTATATATACAATAGTCTTAGTGATATGACAAAACACTTATTTTATGCATTAACATACTACTGTTTATCCTCTGCACTCACCAGTGGGACACGCTAAACACTTTGAGAAATGCTGTGTCTCACACACACACACACACACACACACACACACACACTAGTTTCTGCTCTTTGAGACACTGTGCTGCTTTGACATACTGCCTTGTCATCCTAAATGACTCAGGTAATAAAGATATACCAGGCATAACTGCATGATGTCATAGGTCTAACAAGTGGGAATATCACTTACAATGTTTGTGTTGTGAACGATAGGATTATGGCACATTCTTATTGGTCAGTATACAGCCAAAATCCATTGTGGTTAGAAATTCTGATTTATTAATTTATTTTATCCCATTATATTGACACAGTAGCCTAGCCTTGCTGACATCTTATGGTTAAAAGCGGTTGTTAAGCAAACCTATCAAATTTAAATTTTGTGGTAACAGGTCCACATTTTTGCTTTAAAACTATTTCATAGCAGCTAGAAATATCTATATTTTTATATTAGGAATTGTCATGCTTCCTCCCTGAACATTATTGGTTGTTGTATACATCAGGATTAAGATCCATATAATATTTGTGAAATTTCAACATTCCCTATGTTTTAACTATTTTTTCCCTTGTGGTTTTGAAACTGCTTCCATTAGATCATTTAATATTCGTTTACATTTTCATTTCAACAGCCGTTTTCGTAGTCTGGGAAAATGTTTGGTGAATCGCTGTTGCATCAGTTCACTAAATACATTTTCCTTTTTAAATACCACATTTTTTATTGCAGATGTTTTATGCGGACAGGTGCCAAATATATGTAGACAGTATTGTATACATATATATACTGCACAATTATTTGTCATACAAAGTCGTTGTAATTGTTGCATTTTTGTAGATTTTGTACGGTAAGCTGTCCCTGGAGGAGTTTATTAAGAGTGGAAAAAAAGTGACCATCCATTGTGTGACTGTGGCAGTGTGACCCAAGCAGTGCTGGACAGTTCTGATAGATGTGTCCACCACGTTATCCTCCAGTGTTTTATTTATTTTATTAGGGTTTGTTTAATGTATATATTATAGGGCATGGACTAATTTATTTAGGTTAAATAATTCATAATGAAAATATATGGGAAAAGGTTGAGCATGTAGCCATATGCAGTAAGAACTTTATTTTTTATTTTAAACAGCGTTTGTATGGTCTGATTTTGGTTTTGTGAGTTTCAAAGTCTCGTGGTTTTACTTTTCCTTAAGTGTAAACTAGGTTGGTTATTGGTGCACTCTTTCACTTTGCTTTAAATTTCTACACAATGATAATCTTTTAAACATAAACATACTGGTTAAATTAAACTACCACATTTAGCTTTTACTAAACCATTTGTGTTTCAGAAGTATTTTGTCTGAGGTTAACTTTTATTCCTTGTTTTGGCCTGTAACATGCTTGTTTAAAGGATTTATTTTGGCTTCAAAACAGCACATGATTCTCGAGCTATTGGAGTTCCTCTTTTCAACAGATATAAAATTAAGTCCTGATCCCATGACCTAAACCTGTTCTCTAGATGATCGGTGTGTTTCAGATTAAAGGCGTCTGGATGTAGGGGTGAAACAAAATTCTCTAGGTAGTGGAGTTCCAGGAACAGAGTAAGTGGTGATCAGGATGGATCAGCTGAGAGGATGCTGATCTTCGGGGCAACGGAGACCAGTCCCTGGAGCAAGAAGAGGATACTTCTCTGGATGTGTCAACAGACCTATTCAGGGTGGTATAGAGGTATTGCTAACTTTGCTTTTAGAAAGTGATGACGACGAGGATGCTGCTGCTGATGATGGAGAACCGCTGACAACAAGGGAGTTGCCATTGATGACAACGATAATGACAACAGGAGGACGACAACGATAAAAGGAACTGGTAGAAGGAACTTCAAGAACCGACGAGGGAATGCTGGGACTACGGAACTAAAAGACTAAAGCAGATACTGAACAGGAGAACAGAACCTTGAATAATCTTCGGGAAAAGTTTCGGCAACAGTGCTGCAAGGGGGGTGGTATTAAAGTTTCTGCAAGGGGTTGTTATTTTGGGGTTGTGAGTGTAGGGATGGAGGCTGTCTCGTTAGGCTATTAGTATAATTGATAGATGTTTGTTTTTAGAATTGTGTTTTCAGCCTATATGGCCATGTAATATGTTCGGCACCGTCAAGAGGGGTTTTTAGTTAGAGGGGGGTAGTTTAATTGGCGCTCTGCCTCCTCAGCATTCAGGTATGTGAACTTGTAAAATTCATATTGGAATTAGTTGCGTTTGGATTTGGGTTAAATGAGTGGTGATAACATGCAAATTTTTAGAAATGATAACGGGTAAGGTTTGGCTTTAGATTTATGGCCGTATAATTTTTAATTTAAAATTTATTTATGGGAGCATAGGTGCTCCCATAGGGGGGAATTGTCAGAAATTTTTAATTTCTAATACATAATGAGAGTCCCAATATGGCCGAAAGACAAACAAAGGATATTTGATTTTGCCGCCACTGGAAAATACAGGACTGTGATTGACTGATTTAAAACCTAGGGGGGTAATCTGCAATTGGCTTAGTCAGTTAAGGGGCGGGAACTAGACGTAACAATATATACAGGTAACCCTTGGATGGGCTCGCTCTCTCTCACTCGGACCTGAAGGCGTACTTAGCACCTGAAGCTGAATGGGCAGACCGCTGGCCAGTGTAAGTTACTGACGGTGTCCCTGAAGTGTTCTTTGTCCTCAATAAATGAGTTGAGGCGACCATTTTTGCATCAGCTCGTTCTTTCTGCCTTTTTCAAAATCAAAAGATCCTAACAGTCCCCTCAATTGTTTTAGCCGCCACTGTTCATCACATGTCCAACATCCCAAACCACTGTTTCGACTGCTCCTTCGATCACAAAGATTTTTGTGATTCAGAACGGTCTGTAAAATAAAATCCGTGAACATTTTCTACCAGCTCTCCCAGCAAACCCACAGGATACTCACCCTCTCTGCATTTGTCACGAAAACCTGAATCAGAGTCGCCGTGAACCAAACGACTCACTTACTGACTCGACATTACAGACAGTTCGGGATTCTTAATTGTAACCGATTTATTAATATATTTGTAATCGATCGATTATCAGTATTAATCACACATAAGTTGCGTATGTGAACTAGTTCTCTTGGAACTGTTCTATAACTTGCGTGTAATTAATTTGTTAAACGGCAAACCAGTTACTGTATTGTAGTGGTTATCACGTTCGCCTAGCACGCGAAAAGTCCTTGATTGGGACGTCGGTAAAGTTAGTTTGATATTCGACATTCAGCAGACATTCGGGTTTAACCGCTGCTCTGTCTTACATATGAATTTACATTTTTTCCTAAATTACTTCTAATAAATCATGACTAAATAGAAAACAAACTACAATCGTTATATTGCATCAAAATTCACTCTCTATCTGTTTGTTTAGGTAAGACGAGCAAAAGCATCCAGAACCGCAGCGAAAGACGGCTATGACAGCAAGAGACCGTCTAAAAAGAGTCCCTACAGTACATAAACGTAAAACATTTACCTAACTATGAATCAAAATTAATACAAATATTTAAAACATATTTAAGAACAGATATATAACTTAACGTGACAAGTTCATCGGTGTTGATGGTTAATAATAATTAATTAAAAAATTCTAAACATGTATATATTGGCATCATAACCAGTAACTTGCTACTGTGAAAAATTAATATGCCAAAGACATATGAAAGCAGTTATAGTTTAGACAGACAATCCTTAATTTTAGAAAATATCACTTGATTTATTGTTGTTTATTGCATGCAGGTAGCAGAATAATGGATTTTATTTAAAGGTGTAGGGACTCCAAAAAACACAGAGGTACAAACGCGAGCGGACGACGTGCACGGAGGAAGGGGAACACAGTGTCCTCCACCCTCCTTGCCAGGCTTGGCAGGCGCCCTCTGGTGGCGTGGTCCGGTGGGCGCCCTCTGGCTGCGTGGTGCTCGGGTTTGGCGGCGTGCGGCCCCTTGTGGATGGGCTCGGCGGTGTGAGGCCCCTTGTGGACGGGCTAGGCGGCGTGAGGCCCCTTGTGGACGGGCTTGGCGGCGAGCGGCCCCTTGTGGACGGGCTCAGTGGCGTGCGGCCCCTTGTGGATGGGCTCGGCGGCGTGCGACCCCTTGTGGACGGGCTGGGTGGCGTGCGGCCCCTTGTGGACGGGCTGGGTGGCGTGCGGCCCCTTGTGGACGGGCTCGGTGGCGTGCGGCCCCTTGTGGACGGGCTCGGTGGCGTGCGGCCCCTTGTGGACGGGCTCGGTGGCGTGCGGCCCCTTGTGGACGGGCTAGGCGGCGTGCGGCCCCTTGTGGACGGGCTCGGCGGCGAGCGGCCCCTTGTGGACGGGCTCGGTGGCGTGCGGCCCCTTGTGGATGGGCTCGGTGGCGTGCGACCCCTTGTGGACGGGCTGGCAGGTTCGAACCTCCAGCACGCTGTTCGTTCTCCACCTCCACCTCGGGATCGCCATCCTGCATACAGTACAGGTAGAGCCCTACCGCCACACCCAAGGACAGAGCAACAGACCAATACGATACGGGGAAGACTGGACAGACTGGACAAAGGGTAGACAAAGGGATTTCACCACATTCACGCCACACTCCTCCACATCAACAGACACTAGCGGTAGCTCCGGTACCGCCCCCTCACAGCGCGACTCAGACACGGCGCGCTCCAGCACGGTCGCGGCCGCTGCACGTGACTGACATGCAGCGTGCGGACCGGGCTCAGCAGCGCGCACGCTGCGTCTTGGCTCCGCACTGGCGGCGCGCGCCACATCCGGGTTATGCTTAACAAACTGGACTGGACCATCAGTCCAGAACTCCTCAGTGTTAAGAAGGGTGCGTACGGGCAGAATATGCCCATACAAGTACGACTCCTCCGCCTCGTCATCGGAGATCTCGATCAGATCAACACCCTCCTCTGTGCAGAGGGACTCATATCCACTCCTCCACATCCACTCATCATTGGAGTCGTACCACTCCGTAACCACAGCATTAGAGTCGTCTTTACGGCTCCGGCTGCGCATACCGGCGTACTCGCGGCGCCCCCCATCGTGAGGGTTTACGGCCCCCTAAAAAATTTTTTTAAAAAAGGCTTACCTGGGCTCCCCAAATGATTGGCGAGTTGTTTCTGTAACGCTCGCTTACCTCGACCTAAAGCGGCTGCGCAAAAGAAGCGCAGATCCGTAGCGCCTTAATGCGCTGAAGGGAGCCAGGCACGCAGGTAGCAGAATAACGGATTTAATTTAAAGGTGTAGGGACACCAAAAAAACACAGGTATAAACACGAACGAACATAAATATAACGACGTGCACGGAGGAAGGGGAACACAGGAAATAAATACATACAGACACCCGACCATGTGCACAAAGAAAACCAATGAAAATAAAGAGTTAATTAACTTAAACGATGACCATGAACGAAAGTTCATTTTAACTCAATAAAGAACAGGTGCCCAATACACCTGTTACACTATCAGATTATGTGACCCTTCTGTAATCTGAAGAAAAATATATCGTAACTGAATTAAAGCATTTGAGGTAACTTACCTGTCCCTCTAACTATAAATAAATAACTATAATCACTGTATAATCACAATAGATGGACTGAGGTACAAGAGGTCATCATTTTTGATAGCTGCTATGAAATTATGTGACCATTCTGTAAAATGTGAAAAAAATGCAAAGCAGGTACAACAAATCTCCCCATGGGCACACACTCACTCACAAAGACACTATATGGAGCAATTTGGAGAATTCAATTGACTTGATCCATGTTTTTGGACTGTGGGAGGAAACCGGAGAACCCGGAGGAAACCCATGCGGATACCGGGAGAACATAATAATAATAATAATAATAATAATAATAATAATAATAATACTAAACCTATTTAGAATAATCCTTTTTAGAAGTGAATATTTTTATATTAACCAAACCTGCTGATTGAAATACAACAGGCTGCTCTAAAAACAGGCTTGTCCATGTTTGTGGTTGTTGGGGACAAATTTGCTACAACGCCCTCTAAGGTGACAGAATCTGAAAGGTCACAGAATTTGGTGCTACACCTCAATAATTAAATTATCACAGACAGCAAGACAGATCACTTTCAAGGTACAGATTGTGGACAGAGGTAAGATGACTTAAGTGATTTAATGAAAAAAAAAAAGCAAACATTAACTAATATAATATAGGCTAAATGAGAAGTATATTAAATCTACTCTTGTCATGGTTTGTTTTGGTCACGTGGTGTGGGTTGGTCTATGTGTTCACGCCCCTGTAATCACGCGCACCTGGGACTAATCACGTTCTGTTATTTAAACCCTGCACGCCCTGCCCTCACCGCCCTCACCGCCAGCTTGTGCACCGCCTGTGCTAGCCCTGACACTACTAGCTTTCGTCCTGCCTTGTATACCATGCCTTGATTCCTCGTCCTGGTTCTGTTTTGCTGTCTTTCTGTTTTGTGTGTGTGCAGTTCATCATCCTGCCGCCTCCACTCCGCCAAGTCCCCTTCACTGCAGTCCTTTGGTTTTGGAACACTACACTTCCTGACGTAATCACCCACCGCCTCGTGTTTGCCTACGTTCAGTGTCTGTGTTCCCTGTACAGTGATTTCCCTGTTGTGGACAATAAAACCCTGGTTCTGTTCTCTACCTCCGTCTTCCAGTGCCGTTACTCCGAGTAGCGAATCCGCCTCGCCCAGTCGTACGACCGTAACATTACAAACTGGCCACAATTGATTCCTCGGAGCGACGCGCTACCGGAGCGGAGCCAGCACAACCACCACCAGCTGGACAACAGCCCAATCCATGCCTTAAGCTGCTGTACAGCCGTCAGGAGGGATTGGCGGATCTGGTGAGCAAGTTGGCGCTACAGCTACAGACCGTGCTCGCTTCGCTGCCCGCAGCTTCCGCACCGATGGCTTCTCCATCAAACCTAACCCGCCGCCCACGGTTGCCACATGCCCCGACGGAGCCGCCGTTCTCCCTGAACCTTATGATGTACACCTACAGAGATGCCGAGGGTTTTTGTTCCAATGCGAACTGTATTTTAGCATCCGCCCCACGTGCTTCCCCACTGAAAAAAAATTGCCTTTATCATCAGGCTGCTCCGTGGCCACGCGCTAACCTGGGCAGAAGCGGCGCAGGGACTGATTTCACTGCTGGGCACGTCTTATGCTTAATTTTTGGAAAGATTCCGCTCTGTGTTTGATCGTCCGGATTACTCTGACGACATAGATTCTCGTTTAATCTCGGCACGTCAGGGGACTCGTTCAGTAGCTGAGTTCGTGATGGAATTCCAGACCCTCGCCGCGGAGTCGGGATGGTGTGAGCGCTAGGGATGGTGTGGTGTTTCGCCACGCCCTGAACGAACGGATGCGGGATGAATTAGAGATTCCTGACCGACCCGAGACGCTCCAGGACATCGTGAACCTCGCGATACGTATAGACGGGCGTATCAGTGAGCGATGCCGAGAGCGCCAAGCCCGGGACCAGGCCTGCACCGTCACCCCGCCTCGACCTTCACCAGCTTCCTCGAGGGGCACTTCCCTGCTGGAACAATCAGAGGGGGCCGAGCCGATACAGCTAGGACGCACCATGCTGGCCTCCGAGGTACGTCGTATCCGTAAGGACCAGGGGCTGTGCTTTTACTGTGGCGGAGGTAACCACCAGCTGCAAGATTGCCCGGTTCGCCCAAAAGAACTGACTCGGCAGTGGGACTTGGGGTCCTGTCGAGTCCCACACTAAAACCCAAAGCCCAGCAACTCAGCCTCCCCGCAGTATTTACCCTCCAGGAGAGGCAAGTGACCATAGACGTTCTATTAGATTCTGGGGCAGAGGAGAATCTGATAGACGTAGGTTTTGCTAACCGAAACGGTTTTGTTATTTCTCCCTTAGCAAATCCCCTCCACACGTTTGTGCTGGATGGTAGGCTGCTGTCCCCCATCACGCACCGCACCTCACCCATCCGGCTGACGTTGGAGGGCAACCACCAGGAGAGGATCTGTTCCTCGGTGTTCCAGTCTCCCGAGGCCCGTCATCTTGGGGTACCCCTGGTTCCGTAAGCACAACCCGCACATCGACTGGGTCAACGCCCGCATCCATACCTGGGGAATCGAGTGTCAATCATCCTGCCTGCTCGACGCTGCTCCCCCAGCTACACTCCGGCCCTGAACAGCCCCAACACCGTGGACTTCTCCTCTGTGCCTATTGAGTACCATGACCTGGGGGAGGTCTTCAGTGAGGATAAGGACTGCCAGCTCCCGCCTCACAGGGCGTACGACGACCCATAGACCTCCTGCCAGGGGCTCCCCTTCCGTCTAGCCGGATTTACCCACTGTCGCGTCCAGAGAGAGAGGCAATGGGAAAGGACGTGTCGGAGTGTCTTGCCACCGGTCTGATACGGCCCTCGACCTCCCTAGTAGGGGCCGGGTTCTTCTTCGTGTCCAAGAACGACGGCTCCATACGTCCCTGCATTGACTATAGGGAACTAAACACCATCACTGTCCCCTATAAATACCCTCTCCATTGCCGACTGGCCTGCCCCCACGTCAAGAACAGAGCTACAGCGATTCCTGGGGTTTGCCAACTTCTACCGGCACCTTGTCAAGAACTATAGCAGCATCACCGCACCACTCACCGCCCTCACTTCCACCAAGGAGAGATTTTGTTGGACCCAAGAGGCTCAAGATGCCATGGATGTCCTCAAGACCAGGTTCACGTCTGCCCCCATCCTGATTCACCTGGATCCCGCTAAGCAATTCATTGTTGAGGTCGACGCATCGGGTGCTGGAGTGGGAGCCGTCCTCTCTTAGAATTTAGAAGAGGGTCGACTTCACCCGTGTGCCTTCTTTTCTAGGAAGCTGTCGGCGTCTTAAAGGAACTATGACGTGGGGAACCGCGAGCTGTTGGCGGTTAAGCTTGCGCTAAAGAAGTTGCGCCACTGGCTGGAAGGGGCAGCCCAGCCGTTTGTGGTTTGGACCAACCACAAGAACTTGGCCTACATACAGTAGGCCAAGCGACTGAATTCCCGTTAGGCTTGGTGGGCCTTGTTCTTTGGTCGGTTCAACTTCACCCTGTCCTATCGACCCCGGCACTCGGAACGCTAAGCCCGACGCCCTGTCTCGCCTCTTCGCGGACGAGGAAGAGGGGCCGAGGACCGACCTGATTCTCTCTCCCAGTTGTGTCGTTGCAGGTGTCTCCTGGGAGGTACATCGAATCATAGAACGCGAGCTGGGTCCATCCAACCGGACCTACGTGCCCACCGCCGCCCGCTCCACAGTACTCAAGTGGGGTCACGAATCCCGCTGGGCCTGCCACCCTGGAGGATCGCGAACCGTGGAGATCTTCAGCCGCCGGTTCTGGTGGCCCTCCTTGTTAGCCGATGTCCGGCAGTCCGTTGCCGCCTGCACTACCTGCGTCCGAAATAAGAACTCGCATCAGCCCCCCGCCGGACTACTCGAACCGCTCTCCATACCTGGGCGTCCCTGGTCCCACATCGCATTGGACTTCGTCACAGGATTGCCAAATTTCAAGGGTAACTCTGTCATCCTAACCATCATGGACCATTTCTCCAAGTCTGTTCGATTAATCGCTCTGTCCAAGCTCCCTTCTGCCCTAGAACCCGCCAAGCTGTGCTTTAAACAGGTCTTCAGAGTCTTCGGCATCCCCATGGACATCGTCTCGGACCAGGGACCCCAGTTCCGCCTTCACCTACCCCGTTCCATGCGCATTCACCCCACCTTCCACGTCTCTCACATCAAGCCAGTCGTGCACTCCCCGCTCAATCCCCCCCCGCCAAGCCCCAGCTCCTCGCCTGATTGATGGTCAGCCCGCCTACACAGTCCACCAGCTGCTGGACTCCCGACGCCGTGGCCGAGGGATCCAGTTCCTAGTAGATTGGAAGGGGTACGGCCCTGAGGAGAGCTCCTGGGTGCCATGGGCTGCGATCCTGGACCCCTCCCTCAACGCTGAGTTCCACCGCCGCTTTCCTGGTTCTGTTCTCCACGTCCGTCTTCCAGTTCCGTTACTCCGAGTAGCGAATCCGCCTCGCCCGGTCGTCGACCGTAACACTCTAAGTATGCAAAGACTTAAAAAATAAATAAAGAATGTTGAAGGGTTAAATCGTCACGACACGATTTTAGTAATATGTCAAATTAAATACAGTGCTTTAGATTTGTTAGCAGCCGCTCGTCTTCCCCGGGAGATCGGCTAAGCGGGAGGGAATGCGTACGGCACTTTTGCCTTATGAGCGTTTCCTTGGAACGGCTGCGCGGGGAAGAATGCGCATGCCGGTCCGTTGGAAAAATGGCTCCCACGGATACAAGCCTGTAATGCGCAGCGCCGTACCGTGGTTGAGCGCGGAAGGAGAGTTCGGAGACACCGGGATAAAAACAAAACAGGGATTTATTAATTAAAAATGGTGTAGGGACACCAGCGGAAAGGGGAAACAAAACAAACGTGAGTAACACCGGGATATAACCACAACAAAGACGTGCACAGGTGTAAGGGAACACGGAAACTAAATACAAAAAACACCCGGTCACGTGCACAAAATAAACTATTTACCCAACGGAGACAATGAGTCCATTAAATGAGGGACAGGGGCACCTGTGACAAGATTGAAAATGGTCAGAAATGTAAAAGTTTCAATAATTTGTATAGGTTTATTTTAAAATCCAGGAAAAAGATATAATAAAAAAAAATATTATTGTATTATTAATGTAAAGTATTACATTTGATAAATTATTTAAACTTTTAACAGGTCATTATTTTAAAATTACATTTGACTTGTTACAATGACAATTGACTTCTGGCTGTGATAAGTAATAATGATGTTTATATTTTTATATATTATAATTAAATTTACACCTAAGTGAATTACATATGTCTTATCTCTTTAAATTTTCTTTTTATAAATTTAACAGACAATGGCAAATTATAGGAAGGGGAAAAAAGCTTAAAAGACTCTTTGGGACATAAAGCTATATAAAGCTCTACAAAGCAGTTTATTTTTTAAATGGAATTTGAAAGTGATATAGAAGAGAAAGTAATAATCCTGAAGAAGTTGGATGATGTTGGAGAAGTAGAGAAACTGTCATCTGGGAGTGAAGACAGTCCATCAATAGGAATACTAGATTGTGATGAAGACATTACAGTGGTGGAGATTTTGGAGAGTGATGTTGAGGAAAGTGCAGCAGTGGAGATATCAGAAAGTGATGAAGACAGTGGACCAGTGGAGATATCAGAAAGTTATGAAGAAAGTGCAGTGGTGGAAACAACAGAGAGGGAAGTTGAGGAAAGTGCAGCGGTCTTCATCAGAAAGTGATGAAGACATTGGACCAGTGGAGAAATCAGAAAGTGATGAAGACAGTGGACCAGTGGAGAAATGAGAAGGCAACCTGGAAGACAGTGAAGCAATGCAAAAGAATGGAAAGCCTAAAGAAAAGGCAGGGAAATGGAGAACAATACCTGCTTTACCTAAACACTTCACATTTAAAATTGTCCATGAAAAATGGAAAAAAAAAAATCGCACCCTTACCTGGTTCATCAAAACTCCAGAAACTATGGAGCACTTACATGTACAACAAGTTTAAAGAAAAAAAAAAGAAATCCTTGCTGTGTACTACCTTTTCGATATCAGCATGTGAAAATTAAACAAAGCAGAAAAAGACATTCTCCATACCTGCACATAAAGGCTGTTTGCACTTTTCCATCATGCAATGCAAAATACATTTTTCAAATGAAGAGCAAACCAAAAACTTAAACTGACACTGTAATAACAGTGTATCGTCTTGGACAGGTTACCCATTTGAAATCTATTGCCAAGGGAGTTAGTGAACTATATTATGAAAGACTGAATGCCACACCTGTGGCCGAATTACTTGCAGGTTACATAACAAAGAGCCTAAACAAAAACGTACTAAAGGTTATTTCTTCTGAGGTAATGTTAGGATCTTTTGATTTTGAAAAAGGCAGAAAGAACGAGCTGATGCAAAAATGGTCGCCTCAACTCATTTATTGAGGACAAAGAACACTTCAGGGACACCATCAGTAACTTACGCTGGCCAGCGGTCTGCCCATTCAGCTTCAGGTGCTAAGTACACCTTCAGGTCCGAGTGAGAGAGAGAGAGCCCACTCAAGGGTTACCTGTATATATTGTTACGTCTAGTTCCCGCCCCTTAAATGACTAAGCCAATTGCAGATTACCCCCCTAGGTTTTAAATCAGCCAATCCCAGCCCTGTATTTTCCAGCGGCGGCAAAATCAAAGGTCCTTTGTTAGTCTTTCGTCCATATTGGGACTCTCATTATGTTTAAGAAATTTAAATTTTCTGACAATTCCCCCCTATGGGAGCACCTACATGCTCCCATAAATACATTTTAAATTAAAAATCCTACGGCCATAAATTTTAAGCCAAACTTTACACGTTACCATTTCTAAAAATTTGCATGTTATCACCACTCAATTAACCCAAACTCCAATACGAATTTTAGTTCACATAACTGAATGCTGAGGAGGCAGAGCGCTAATTAAACTACCCTCCTCTAACTAAAACCCCTCTTGACGGTGCCCAACATATCACATGGCCATATAGGCTGAAAACACAATTCTAAAAACAAACATCTATCAATTATACTAATAGAGACCGCGCCTAACGAGACAGCCTCTGTCCCTACACTCACAAACGCAAAATAACACCCCCCCTTGCAGCACTGTTGCAGAAACTTTCCCCGAAGATTATTCAAGGTTCTGTTCTCCTGGTCAGTATCTGCTTTAGTCTTTTAGTTCTGTAGTCCCAGCATTCCCTCGTTGGTTCTTGAAGTTCCTTCTACCAGTTCCTTTTATCGTTGTCGTCCTCCTGTTGTCATCATCGTTGTCATCAATGCCAGCTCCCTTGTTGTCAGCGGTTCTCCATCATCAGCAGCAGCAGCACCCTCGTCGTCATCACTTTCTAAAAGCAGAGTTAGCAATACCTCTATTCCACCCTGAATAGGTCTGTTGACACATTCAGAGAAGGATCCTCTTCTTGCTCTAGGGACTGGTCTCCGTTGCCCCGAGGATCAGCATCCTCACAGCCGATCCATCCTGATCACCACTTACTCTGTTCCTGGAACTCCACTTCCTAGAGAATCTAGTTTTACCCCTACATCCAGCTGCATTTAATCTGAAACACACCGATCCTCTAGAGAACAGGTTTAGGACTTGGGATCAGGACTGAATTTTATATCTGTTGGAAAGAGGACCTCCAATAGCTTGAGAATAATGTGCTCTGTTTTGAAGCCAAAATAAATCCTTCAAACAAGCATGTTAAAGGCCAAAACAAGGAATGAAAGTTAACCTTAGACAAAATAGTTCTGAAACACAAATGGTTTAGTAAAAGCTAAATGTGGTAGTTTAAATTAACGAGTATGTTGATGTTTAAAAGATTATCACTGTGTAGAAATTTAAAGCAGAGTGAAAGAGTGCACCAATAACCAACCTAGTTTACATTTAAGGAAAAGTAAAACCACGAGACCTTAAAACTAACAAAACCAAAATCAGACCATACAAACACTGTATAAAATAAAAATAAAATTCAACATTTTTCCCCTATATTTTCATTATGAATTATTTTACCTAAATACATTGGTTGATGCCCTATAATATATACATTAAACAAACCCTAATAAAATAAATAAAACACTGGAGGATAACGTGGTGGGCACATCTATCAGAACTGTCCAGCACTGCTTGGGTCACACTGCCACAGTCGCACAATGGATGGTCACTTTTTTCCCCACTCTTAATAAACTCCTCCAGGGACAGCTTACCGTACAAAATCTACAAAAATTACAACGACTTTGTTCGACAAATAATTGTGCAGTGTATACGTATACAATACTGTCTCTATATATTTGGCACCTGTCCGCATAAAACATCTGCAATAAAAAATGTGGCATTTCAAAAGGAAAATGTATTTAGTGAACTGATGCAACAGCGATTCACCAAACATTTTCCCACACTACTAAAACGGTTGTTTAAATGAAAATGTAAAAGGATATTAAAGGATCTATTGGAAGACGTTTCAAAACAGTAAGGGAAAAAAATATTTAAAACATAGGGAATGTTGAAATTTCACAAATATTATATGGATCTTAATCCTGATGTATACAACAACCAATAATGTTCAGGGAGGAAGCATGACAATTCCTAATATAAAAATATAGATATTTCTAGCTGCTATGAAATAGTTTTTAAAGCAAAAATGTGGACCTGTTACCACAAAATTTAAATTTGATAGGTTTGCTTAACAACCTCTTTTAACCATAAGATGTTAGTAAGGCTAGAA
>JAFMOD010001145.1:220461-233403 GCA_019802435.1 Corydoras maculifer
TAGGGATTCCCGGTTCGAATCCCCATCTGGGTGGAGTTTCCATGTTCTCCCCGTGTCTGCGTGGGTTTCCTCCGGGTTCTTCGGTTTCCTCCCACAGTCCAAAAACATGGAACAAGTTAATTGAATTCTCAAAATTGCCCCCTATAGAGTGTGTGTGTGTGAGTGAGTGTGTGCCCAGCGATGGATTGGCGCCCTGTCCTGGGTCTATCTGCCCAGCGCCCGAGACGTTCTCCCCTGGATGGGCATGGGGAACCCCACCGCGACCCTAATAGAGGATAAGCGGGAGATAATGAATGAAAAATGAATGAATGAAACAGCTATTTTAAATCACAAAGATGTGCGGCTATAAATAATCATTTATTTTAGAAACTAGATGAATTCTGGAACTTTAGTCCTATTAAAACATATCTATTTTGCAGAGATGTAGAGTAATTGGATATAAGTGACAATAAAACAGTCGTTATCTTAGTGGTGGTATTTTCTGACGTTTGAGTACTAGTACAAGATATGAAATCAGAGCCATATGCAAAACCTTTTAGAAGGAAAGTTGATGGTAACCGGAAGTAAGATTTGGCCCAGGCACTGCTGCATTAACAAATCGCTGTTAAACACATGTACCATCAACAACATGTGTGTGTGGCATACAGTAAAAAGAAGGTGGGTGATCTGGAATAATAATTATTAAATGAGTGTGTATTAAAGCTGCTGTAGATAAGGGTCACTGTGTCCTTTTACTGTAAGAACATTGCATGTGCATGAACAAGGACAAAAACTAAGTCTCCACTTAGTACTCATGTTGCTACCTGCAAAATCCATGTCTCCATAATCAAATCAACTAAAGCCTGAGGGTGTGTCTAACATATCAATCACAAGTACATGTGACATGAAGCTCCATCACATGCATGGTCTTAGTAAAGCTGAATCAGGTTGCTTCAGTGTACACTGCAGTATCATCTGCAGGCTTTGGACAGGATTGGAGCACAGAAAGAAGGAGGTATCTAAAATATGTACTTATACAAATTAAGTTACAGAACTCTGTTCACAGTGACACTGCAGCTTTAATGTGACCTGTACAATTTAGGGTCTCTCTTTCACCTAATGATAAGCAGCGCTGAACATAGAGTAATTATTAAACCTGTTTGTTTTACAAATGATCTATACATGTGACTGTTATTGTGTATAGGTAAAAAGCAGCATGTGGGGTAAAATCCAGGGATAAGTTGTGGGTCGTTTATAAAAACAAATTTCGTCATTAGCTGTTTATTCACTAAAACTAAACGCACTTAATTTTTATAACAATTAACTTAACACTTGTAGTTAAAACATCATAACCGAAGAAATTAGTTGGACAATTTAAAGAATACAGAAAGGAGTGGATTAATTGCAGATTTCCAAATTCCAAAACCAGTGGCGTAGTATAATGTTGAGTATGAATATATTCCGAGCATCCCATGGTAGTGTGTGTATTTGTAGTAAGGTTCCCTATTTGTACTGTGGCCCCAGTGTTAATTAGAAAGTCGAAATGCACCACAGGTAACAATTGGTGCTGGGATTAATCTCTCGACCTGTGGAGGACACCTGACTAATTTGGAAGGTGAGCTGGAGGTATTTTATTAAAATATTATTGGTTGGGCACAGGCTGTCTATTGGGATATGATTGGGATATGGCCCAGTGATCTATGGCGCCATCTGCTGGTGTACCCTGTAATGACACCCAACACAGGTAACTTAAGGTGGGTGAAGGGCTGCAAGCATTGCATTGAACATATGCTATGTAGGAGGAGCTATACGTGAGGTTGGGGCGGCCATTTTAAATCCTTTTTTCCAACTCAACTCTAACATGCTGCTAAAATTTTAGCCTTTGGCTAGGTGTGCGCTAGTTGTCCTGAAGTTAAGTCAGCCATTTTAATTAAGTTAATTTAGGTTGTATAACACACAAGCAGAACACAAATATTACTTACCAAGCTGAACACTTACTTACCAGCTAAATTACTTACCACAAAATGACCCCCCCCCCTTTTTCTTAAATAAAACACCAAGCACAAAACAGAACTTTACCTTTTGAGCCTTATTTCAATCACCATCGTGCACATATGAGTTGTTGCTCCACACGAGACAAGACAAACACACATACAAACATACATACAAGATTTTCCTGATATTCGCACCGGAGAAATTTAGAATTTAGCCTCAATTTGGAAATTTAACCTGCTATTCAGGCACGACGGGACCCCAGGCCTCTCACGATCGTTCTGAGTCAATAATCAGCTATCTCTTCCAACCATTGGATACGAAATCTGTCGCCTACCCCGTTGAAAAATACTCTGATTCCTTATTTCCTAATTACTGGTCTGAAACCCTGTTTCACGCACCCAGTTAAGCTTAAAAAGCGCCTAGAACCCAGTTCTATCCATAAAAAACGCTTATAACCCAAATGTGGGGCGTGGGACCTTTCTCCAACTTCGCACCAACTTTCGCGCATTCCTCTTAAATAACTCAAAACTACGGTTTTACACTCGAGCGTAAACTGCGGTATTAATATCAGGAAAGGTACCAAATAAATCTACCTTCCAGTGTCCATGAAGTATTCTACTGATTACTGTAACAATTTATAACACTTACGGACTCCGGCATTAACGCACACTCATTACACTAAATATTGAATGCAGCTAAACTATGCAGTAAATCTGCTTACCTTCGGCGCACCTGTAATGAGTGTGCATCAAATCAGAAGTCCAGGTCCAGTACCGAAATTATATTGTTCTTTTGCCTATTTTCAAAACCATCCTCTGGCTACCATCTGTTAGGATCTTTTGATTTTGAAAAAGGCAGAAAGAACGAGCTGATGCAAAAATGGTCGCCTCAACTCATTTATTGAGGACAAAGAACACTTCAGGGACACCGTCAATAACTTACGCTGGCCAGCGGTCTGCCCATTCAGCTTCAGGTGCTAAGTACGCCTTCAGGTCCGAGTGAGAGAGAGAGAGCCCACTCATGGGTTACCTGTATATATTGTTACGTCTAGTTCCCGCCCCTTAAATGACTAAGCCAATTGCAGATTACCCCCCTAGGTTTTTAAATCAGCCAATCCCAGCCCTGTATTTTCCAGCGGCGGCAGAATCAAAGGTCCTTTGTTAGTCTTTCGGCCATATTGGGACTCTCATTATGTTTAAGAAATTTAAAATTTCTGACAGTAAAAAATTTTTTGTCAGAATTCATGACAATGTTCTAATGGAAATTTTTCTAACACAAACTGTCATGAGGAAATGTGAAACACAATTTCACCATATTCCAGGGTATATACAGCAGTTTCAGGTGGACCCATTCAGTGTACACATGTATACATAAACTGGAATTGGTATACTAGTACAACATCTACAACAAAATGCACCTGTGACCCTATATTTGGGTGCAACTGGAGGTGTTGTTTCAAAATTACCTCAACAGAAAAAGTGTGTGCTGTATTATCCCATTACAATGGCAGGTCAAGGTTAAAATACCCCACCTCTTCCAATTTGTGAAATGATAATGAATGAACATTCGATTCCACCATTTTGGCTCATGCAGTTCCTTTTAAAACTTGCAAAATTCACCAAACAAACTGTTAACCAAATTGAAACAGATTACAGCTGGCATTTAATTTAACATTTAATAAGCAATCCATACATTCTTACCTGGACCATTCCTATGCCGTGTGTCAGAGAACAAAGAACTGGGTGGAAATTAAAAGGTACTCAGTCCTACACCTCTGCTCTGCTCATATAATTAAGGCTGTGTCTCAATCTATCAGCAGACAGACTACAGATAAAGGGTTAAAGGATTTTTCAACCTTCATGTTTGCAAGAATGCAAAATACCACTTTTCCAATTTCATTGGAAGAAGCTGCTGCCATCTTTAAGTCCTTTTGTACAGTATTACTTGCAGAGAGACACAGTGACACTGTACAGTCAAGTAAGGTTATGCTTGAAAGTCTGATAGCCACATCCAAATTACCAGATCTTGAAAAAGATGAAGAGGATCTCCAGCAACATGCCACTATAATTGTTAGTAAATCTCCATTTTCAGCTTACTTTCGTCAGTGTTTGGAGGATGTAAAGTTAGCACTAAATGAAAGTGAGAGTTTGAGAAAGTTTCAAGACAACCCATACTTGTCAGAGTTTCCCGCTGCCGGAGGAAACAAGGGAAGCGTGGTTCTTGAAACAAAATTGGATAACCATCTGGACATATTTCCTTTGTGGAGTGGTATTTCACTTGGAGACCTGAAAAGGTATGCTTTAGAGTTAAAATTGCAAATAGATGGTAAAACCTCATTAACTGTCATGTGGAGGCATGGTTTGCAATAGTCAAGCATGGAAACTGCGACCAGGAAACTTTTTAAGGAAAATGTACTGTTCTCTCCAGGGCAGGTACAGGGAACACATAATGCGGTGTGGTTTGCCTGATTAACTTTTAATTCAACCAATAAAACCCAAAGATATTTATCATACTGAAGAACAATGGGCCAAAAATCGAGAGTCAAGACTTGCAGAAATTGGAAAATGTAAATATTACAGACCTCCAAAACTGTACCTGCTCCAAGAAAAATCAAACGAAAGGTTGGAGAAGACCAAGAACCAGATTTAATTCTCAACATTGAAGAAACTAGGTAATTAACTAGGTAATATTGTTTAATGCTTTGTTGTGATTTCTTACTTAATCTTTTCAGGTCAAAGTCTTGTGGGAACAGAAGGCAAACGAAGTGAATATTGCTGTTCTCAAATCCCTTGACAATGTTTTCAAATTTTTATTGAGACATTGTGATTGCCTGACCTTGAAACCCCACAATTGGTCAAACGGTGAGCTAATGCTGTTAAGGTCCAAAGACCGGGCGAGGCGGATTCGCTACTCGGAGACGATGTAGACTGAAACGGAGATCAGAATCAAACCAGATTTATTTCCAAACACAGAGGGTAGACAGTACTTTCGGGAGCGAAGACACAACGGAGGCAACATGAGGAAGTGAATGATGACGTGGAGACGCGGCGTATGACTCAGCCTGACGTCAGCCGGCATCGTGTCCCAATCCGGAGTAACTGAAGTGAAGGGGACTTGCGTAGTGGTGAAGGCAGGCGAGGAACTGCACACACAACAAAGAACAAACGAGACAAGGTGCACACAGGACGAGGCAAACAAGCCGAGGTCGAGGCAGTGATGGGAGCTGGTATAGTCGGGGCTTAGCACAGGCTTGGCTCAAGACTAACTGGCGGTGACGGAAGGGCGTGCAGGGCTTAAATAAGGAAAACGTGATTAAACCCACGTGCGTATAATTACGGGGGCGTGAACAAAGAGACCAACCCACACCACGTGACAATAACAAACATGACATTACCCCCCCTCAACGGGTGCCTCCCGGCGCCCTAAACGGCTTGTCCGGGAAACGTCGATGGAATTCGGCGATGAGGGCGGGATCCAGGATAGCAGCTCGAGGCACCCAGGAGCACTCCTCTGGGCCGTACCGCTTCCAGTCTACCAAGAACTGGACTCCTCTGCCATGAAGTCGGGAGTCCAGTAGGTGATGGACCGTGTAGGCCGGTTGGCCATCAACGAGGAGTGGAGCTGGGGCGTGACGGGGGGTGGGGTTGAGCGGGGAGTGGACAACAGGCTTGATATGGGAGACGTGGAAGGTGGGGTGGATGCGCATGGAACAAGGTAGGTGAAGGCGGACAGCTGCTGCATTAATGATCATGGTCATGGGGAAGGGTCCGAATAAACGGGGGCTTAGTTTTCTAGACTCGGCCTTCAGACTAGTTGCCCCACCTTGTAGTTAGGGGCCGAAATGGAAGATGTGGCTTGAGCTTGGCGAAGTGCTATCAGTGTGTTCCTTCAGGTGCACCAGCAGTGGCGAATATGCTGGCTGACCGACGGCACACTGATTTCAGCTTGATCCTCGGGAAATAGGGGGGGGTGTGTAGCCCAGTGCTACTTCAAATGGGGACTTCCCAGATGGCGTATTCCACCCATGCAAGATGGTCACTCCAACGCTCTGGGTGCAGGGCAGATACGCATCGCAGGGTGGTCTCCACCACCTTGTTCGCTCTTTCAGCTTGACCGTTGGACTGGGGGTGGCCACCAGAGGTCAGAGAAACGCTAGTTCTGAAAAAATTATAAAAGGCTCTTCATACCTGGGAGATGAACTGGGGTCCCCGGTCCGAGACGTTGTCCACGGGAATGCCGAAGACTCTGAAGACGTGTTCAAAACATAGCTTGGCGGTTTCTAGAGCAGAGGGGAGCTTGGACAATGCAATTAGTCGAACAGACTTAGAGAATCGGTCCACAATGGTGACGATGACAAAACCGCCAGCAGCTCACGGTTCCCCACGTCGTAGTTCCTCTCTGCCGCTGAGAGTTTTCTGGAAAAGAACGCACACGGATGAAGGCGACCCTCTTCCGACTTCTGGGAGAGGACGGCCCCCACTCCAGCACCCGATGCGTTGACTTCCACAATAAAATGCTTCGTGGGGTCTGGCTGTATCAGGATGAGGGCAGAGGTGACACAGGCTTTGAGGAAGTGCATGGCGTGCTGTGCCTCCTGGGTCCAGCAGAACTTCTCCTTCGTGGAGGTGAGAGTGGTGAGTGGTGCATGGATGCTGCTGTAATTCTTGATAAAGCGCCGGTAGAAGTTCGCGAACCCCTGGAACCTTTGGATCTCGGTCCTTGACGTGGGGGCAGGCTAGTTGGCGATGGCTCTGACCTTCTCGGGGTCGGGTCGCACAGCCCCTGGAGATAGGATGAACCCCAGGAAGGACACTGACTTCTGGTGGAAGCAGCATTTCTCAGCCTTGGCGAATAGTCGGTTCTGCAGCAGGCAGTTCAAGACGAGGCGTGCAGGTCGGACGTGTTCACTTGGAGTCTTGGAGAATAGCAGGATGTCATCAAGGTAGACGAAGACAAAGCGATCCAGGAAATCCCGCAACACATCGTTCACCAAAGCCTGGAACACAGCCGGAACACAGCTGCTCCCTGCAAAGACTCAAATACGGAAGATGTTAACGGCAGAGGGTATTTGTAGGGGACCGTGATGGAGGTCAGTCCCCTATAGTCGATGCAGGGATGTAGGGAGCCGTCCTTTTTAGATACGAAGAAAAACCCAGCCCCTACGGGGGATGTCGAGGGCCGGATAAATCCGGTGGCAAGACACTTTGACATGTACTTTTACATTGCCTCTCTCTCTGGACGTGACAATGGGTAGACCCGGCTGGACAGAAGGGGGGCCCCTGGCAGGAAGTCGATGGCGCAATCATAAGACCTGTGAGAAGGAAGCTGGCAGGCCTTATCTTTACTGAAAACCTCCCCCAGGTCATGGTACTTGTCAGGTACTCAGGATAGATCAACGGGGCTAGGACTGCTCGGGACAGGTGTGTTGCTGGGGGGGGGCTGCGGCAAGCAAGCAGAATGAGTGGCAAGCGACGTGAAGATCCGTGCATTTACCCAGTCAATGTGAGGGTTGTGCTTACGTAGCCAAGGGTAACCCAGAATGACCGGGGCTTTAGGGGACTGGAAGACGGAAAAACAGATCCTCTCCTGGTGGTTACCCTCCAAAGTCAGCCGGACGGGTGAGGTGCGGTGCGTGATGGGAGAGAGCAGCTTGCCATCCAGCGCCAACGTGTGTAGAGGGTAAGCTAGTGAGGAGATCCCAAAGCCGTTCAGGTTAGCAAAGTCAACGTCCCAGAATCTAACAGAACGTCGACGGTGATTCTCCAGTCCTGGAGGGAAAATACTGCGGGGAGGCTGGGTCGCTGGGCTTGCCAAACATGCCAAACTTCCAATGGTCGACAGTGGCTAATCAATTGAATGAAGAACTGAAATATAATGGTGAAAAAAGATTTTAAAAAAGTGGTAAAGATGTTTGAAATTATAAAATGGAGAACATGCCAAACTTCCAATGGTCGACTGTTGCTAAGGCTTAGGCAAAAAAAAAAAAAAGAAAACCCTGTAAACAATCAGTGACTGTTGCATGAGCACACAAATGCATTTCGTGAATGAGCTCTTATAGGTGTTGTTATATGTTTGAGGTTTAAAAGCTCCCGAAACCAGCAAATACGTGACAGAATATCTGCTCATGAAGCACACAGACCAACACGTACAACAAAAGCATTAAATGTCAAAAGGCCTTAAAATGCACAAAAACGTTAAAAATACAGTAAGCGTGCATGAAAAGATGTAAAAATACACACAGCTGCCTAAAAACGTCAAAAGAATTCAGAAATGACAACAACGTGAAGTTAACACCTCGGCACAAAGGCAAAATCTCTGTTAACGTATAACAACACTAGAAAGGGATAAACATTTCCAAATAACTTAGAAACAGAGCAGAACTGCATATAAACCACGCATGACTTGCACTGATATCAATAAAAAGGGAAACGTCATAGAACGCATAATAACGTTTGTTCTGTTTTCTTAACAATCAGTAGCTGTTGATAAAAGCGTTTTTCATTCAAAAATCGAAAGAGCACAAATAAAAATGCATTGCGTGTATGTGTACTTTTTGGCGTTTGATGTTTAAAAGCACAAGAAACCAGCAAACACGGAAAAATTTGAGAATATCTGTTTATGAAGCGCACAGACAACACGTAAAACAAGAAGCATGTAGTTGCTCTGATAAAAGGTCAAAAGTCCTTAAAATGCATAAAAACGTTAAAAATGCAGTGGGCGTGCATGAAAAGATGTAAAAATACACAACATCAGCCTTAAAACGTCAAAAGAAGTCAGAAATTACAACAACGTGAAGTTCACCTCAACACAAAGGAAAAATAGCTGTGAAAATATAGAAAGGGACAATTACAAATAACTTCGAAATTATATGCAGTAGAACTGCATATAAACCACTCATGACTTGCACTGATATCAATAAAAAGGGAAAAGTCACAAAACGCATAATGACGTTTGTTTTGTTTTCTTAACAATCAGAAGCTGTTAATAGCGTTTTTCATTCAAAAATCGCGTGAGCACACAAAAGCATTGCGGCGTTTGATGTTTCAAATTGTCAGAAACCATCATATACGTGATAATTACAGAATATCTGCTCATGAAGCGCACAGACAACACGTAAAACAAGAAGCATGCAGTTGCTCTGAATAAATGTCAAAGCGGCCTTAAAATGAACAAAAACGTTGAAAATAACTGCATGAAAAGATGTAAAAATACACACATCTGCCTAAAAACGTTAAAAGAATTCAGAAATCATAACAAAGTAAAGTTAACCTCGGCACAAAGGCAAAAACTCTGTAAACGTATAACAACACTAGAAAGGGATAAACATTTCCAAATAATTTAGAAATAGAGCAGAACTGCATATAAACCGCTCATTAACTGCACTGATATCAATAAAAAGGAAAAAAGTCACAGAAGGCATTTGTTTTGTTTTCCTAACGATTAGTACTGTTGATAAAAGCACTTTTCATTCAAAAATCGCGTGAGCACACAAACGCATTGCTTGAATGTGCATTTATTGGAGTCTGATGTTTAAACGATCTAGAAACCTGCAAATATGTGAGAATTACAAAATATCTGCTTATGAAGTGACCAGAGTTGTAGTTCGTCTCGGAACAAAGCAAATTCGCTGTAAAGGTATGACAGCACTAGAAAAGGACAAAAATTTATAAATAACTTAGAAAAAGAGGAGAACTGCAAATAAACCGCGAATGAAGTGCACAGATATCAATAAAAAGGGAAACGTCATAGAATGCATAATAACGTTTGTTCTGTTTTCTTACCGACCAGTAGCTGTTGATAAACGCGTTTTTCATTCAAAAATCGCATGAGCACACAAAAAAAAATGCATTGCGTGTATGTGTACTTTTTGGCGTTTGATGTTTAAAAGCACAAAAAACCAGCAAACACGTGAAAATTAGAGAATATCTGCTCATGAAACGCACAGACAACACGTAAAACAAAAAGCATGCAGTTGCTCTGAATAAATGTCAAAAGGCCTTAAAATGCACAAAAACGTTGAAAATGCAGTAGTAAAAATACACACATCTGCCTAAAAACGTCAAAAGAATAAGGAAATCACAAAGCACAAAGGCACAAAATCTCTGTAAACGTATAACAACACTAGAAAGGGATAAACATTTTCAAATAACTTAGAAATAAAGCAGAACTGCATATAAACCACGCATGACTTGCACTGATATCAATAAAAAGGGAAACGTCATAGAACGCATAATAACGTTTGTTCTGTTTTCTTAACAATCAGTAGCTGTTGATAAAAGCGTTTTTCATTCAAAAATCGAATGAGAACAAATAAAAATGCATTGCATGTATGCGTACTTTTTGGCGTTTGATGTTTAAAAGCACAAGAAACCAGCAAACACGGAAAAATTTGAGAATATCTGTTTATGAATCGCACAGACAACACGTAAAACAAGAAGCATGTAGTTGCTCTGATTAAGGGTCAAAAGTCCTTAAAATGCACAAAAACGTTGAATATGCAGTGGGCGTGCATGAAAAGATGTAAAAATACACAACATCAGCCTTAAAACGTCAAAAGCAGTCAGAAATTACAACAACGTGAAGTTCACCTCAACACAAAGGAAAAATAGCTGTGAAAATATAACATCACTAGAAAGGGACAATTACAAATAACTTCGAAATTAAGTAGAACTGCATATAAACCACTCATGACTTGCACTGATATCAAAAAAAAGGGAAAAGTCACAGAACGCATAATAACGTTTGTCCTGTTTTCTTAACGATCAGAAGCTGTTGATTAAAGCGTTTTTTATTCAAAAAACGCATGAGCACACAAAAAAATGCATACTTTTTGGCGTTTGATGTTTAAAAGCAAAAGAAATCAGCAAACGCGTGAAAATTAGAGAATATCTGTTTAGGAAGCGCACAGACAACACGTAAAACAAGAAGCATGTAGTTGCTCTGATTAAATGTCAAAAGGCCTTAAAATGAACAAAAACGTTAAAAACGCAGTGGGCGTGAATGAAAAGATGTAAAAATACACACATCTGCCTAAAAACGTCAAAAGAAGTCAGAAATTTCAACAACGTGAAGTTCACCTCAACACAAAGGAAAAAAAAGCAATGAATATAACATCACTAAAAAGGGACAAATATTTACAAATAACTTGGAAATTAATTAGAATTGCATATAAACCACTCATGACTTGCACTATCAATAAAAAGGGAAAAGTCACACAACGCATAATGACGTTTGATTTGTTTTCTTAACAATCAGTAGCTATTAATAGCGTTTTTCATTCAAAAATCGCGTGAGCAAACAAAAGCATTGCGGGATGAGCACTTATTGGCGTTTGATGTTTCAAATTGTCAGAAACCATCATATACGTGATAATTACAATATAGGATAGAAAGGAAAAGTATAAAGCAACAAAAATTAAAAAAAGAAAAGAAATAAAAACCTATAAAGTTATTGAAAATTTCATAAAATGCTAACTATGATATTGTGGAAAACATGCCAAACTTCCAATGGTCGACAGAGCCTAATCAATTGAATAAAGAACTGAAATATAATGGTTAAAAAAAGAAAAAAAAAGTGGTAAAGATGTTTGAAATTATAAATTGGAGAACACGCCAAACTTCCAATTGTCGACTGTTGCTAAGGCTTAGGCAAAAAAAAAAAAAAAAAAAAGGAAACCCTGTAACCAATCAGTGACTGTTGCATGAGCACACAAATGCATTTCGTGAATGAGCTCTTATAGGTGTTGTTATATGTTTGAGGTTTAAAAGCAAATACGTGACGGAATATCTGCTCATGAAGCACACAGACCAACACGTACAACAAAAGCATTAAATGTCAAAAGGCCTTAAAATGCACAAAAACGTTGAAAATACAGTAGGCGTGCATGAAAAGATGTAAAAATACACACATATGCCTTAAAACGTCAAAAGTGCTCAGAAATCAGTACAATTGCCTGAATGTGCACTTATTGGCGTCTGATGTCTAAACGCTCTAGAAACCTGCAAATACAGAATATCTGCTTATAAAGCGAGTAGAGGTGAAGTTCGTCTCGGCACAAAGCAAATTCACTGTAAACGTATGACAGCAATAGAAAGGAACAAAAATGTATTAATAACTTAGAAATAAGGCAGAACTGCAAATCAACCGCTCATGAAGTGCACTGATATCAATAAAAAAGGAAACGTAATGGAACGCATAATAACATTTGTTCTATTTTCTTAACGATCAGTAGCTGTTAATAAAAGCGTTTTTCATTCAAAAATAAATAAGCACACAAAAAAAATTGCATTGCGTGTATGTGTACTTTTTGGCGTTTGATGTTTAAAAGCACAAGAAACCAGCAAACACGTGAAAATTTGAGATATCTGTTTATGAAGCGCACAGACAACACGTAAAACAAGAAGCATGTAGTTGCTCTGATTAAAATTCACAAGTCCTTAAATTGCACAAAAACGTTAAAAATGCAGTAGGCGTGCATGAAAATATGTAAAAAATACACACATCAGCCTTAAAACGTGAAAAGAGGTCAGAAATTGTAACAACCTGAAGTTTACCTCAATACAAAGGAAAAATAGCTGGGAAAATATAACATCACTAGAAAGGGAAAGTTACAAATAACTTAGAAATTAAGTAGAACTGCATATAAACCACTCATGACTTGCACTGATATCAATAAAAAGGGAAAAGTCACACAACGCATAATGACATTTTGTTTTCTTAACAATCAGTTGCATTTGATAGCGTTTTTCATTCAAAAATCGTGTGAGCACACAAAAGCATTGCGGGATGTGCACGTTTGATGATTCAAATTGCCAGAAACCATCAAATACGTGATAATTACAGAATATCTGCTCATGAAGCGCACAGACAACACGTAAAACAAGAAGCATGCAGTTGCTCTGATTAAATGTCAAAAGGCCTTAAAATGAACAAAAACGTTGAAAATGCAGTAGGCGTTCATGAAAAGAT
>JAFMOD010001148.1:7656-20705 GCA_019802435.1 Corydoras maculifer
ACGCATGCGAGAGAGAGAGAGAAAGAGAGTGTGCAACGCACGCGTGAGAGAGAGAGTGTGCAACGCACGTGAGAGAGAGAGTGTGCAACGCATGCGTGAGAGAAAGAGAGAAAGAGCAACGCACGCGAGAGAGAGAGAGAGAGTGAGTGCAACACACACGAGCGAGAGCGAGAGAGAGTGTGCAACGCATGCGAGAGAGAGAGAGAGAGAGAGCAACGCACGCGAGAGAGAGAGAGAGAGAGTGAGTGCAACACACACGAGCGAGAGCGAGAGAGAGAGAGTGTGCAACGCATGCGAGAGAGAGAGAGAAAGAGAGTGTGCAACGCACGCGTGAGAGAGAGAGTGTGCAACGCACGTGAGAGAGAGAGAGTGAGTGCAACACACACGAGAGAGAGAGAGAGAGTGTGCAACGCATGCGAGAGAGAGAGTGTGCAACGCACGTGAGAGAGAGAGAGTGAGTGTGCAACGCACGCGTGAGAGAGAGAGTGTGCAACGCACGTGAGAGAGAGAGAGTGAGTGCATCACACACGAGAGAGAGAGAGTGTGCAACGCACGTGAGAGAGAGAGAGTGAGTGCAACACACACGAGAGAGAGAGAGAGAGTGTGCAACGCATGCGAGAGAGAGAGTGTGCAACGCACGTGAGAGAGAGAGAGTGAGTGTGCAACGCACGCGGGAGTGAGCGAGTGCCAGGGGGCAGCATGAGGGCGAGCGAGGGGGCAGCGCGCGTGAGAGAGCAAGTGCCAGGGGGCAGCATGTGTGAGAGAGAGAGAGAGAGAGAGAGAGCGAGGGGGCAGCGCGCGTGAAAGAGCGAGTGCCAGGGGGCAGCGCGTGAGAGAGTGTGTGTGTGTGTGTGTGTGTGTGTGTGTGTGTTCACCCAGTTCCAGGTCAAGCTGACAGAGGTACTGCGAGGTGCTGAGTGTTAGAACCACCACCCGGTGGTGCTCAATGTCCTGCCGCGTGGGCATCTGGAAGGTGAGGTAAGTCCCGGAGATCAGACAATACTGCTGCACCACGGGGTGAACAGTCTTCACCCAACGGTTCCTAAAATACACCCTGTACACACACACACACACACACACACACACACACACACACACACACACACACACAGAAAAAGTTCAGTAATGTTGTATGGGTGATGTGTGTGTGTGTGTGTGTGTGTAATGTTGTGTATGGGTGGCGTTTGTGTGTGTGTACGTGATGTGTATGAGTGGTGTGTGTGTGTAATGTGAATGGGTGGTGTGTGTGATATGTGTAATGTGAATGGGTGGTGTGTGTGATGTGTGTGTCTAATGTGTATGGGCGGTGTGTGTGTGTGTGTGTGTAATGTGAATGGGTGGTGTGTGTGATGTGTGTGTCTAATGTGTGTGGGTGGTGAGTGTGTGTGTGTGTGTGTGAGTGTGTGTGTGTCTAATGTGTATGGGTGGTGTGTGTGTGTGTAATGTGAATGCTTGGTGTGTGTGTGTAATGTGAATGCTTGGTGTGTGTGTGTGTGTGTGCGTGTGTGTAATGTGAATGCTTGGTGTGTGTGTGTGTGTGTGTGTGTGTGTGTGGCTGGAGAACATTCAAATCCAATCATAACGGTTTAGTTTAATTGAGTTTAATTGAGTTTGTACCTGAGAGGTCGTGCGTGTGAATTCCCCGCCTCCACGTACGGATGCAGGTAATCTTTAATGTACAGGTCGGCTGCACTGTTCGAATGAGTGCAAATCAGAACTCTGAGGAGAAAACACACCTTTAATTATCAAGAGTAATAATAATAATAATAATAATAATAATAATAATAATAATGTTAATAATAATAATGACATTCATTCATTCATTATCTTCCGCTTATCCTCTATTAGGGTCGTGGTGGGGTTCCCCATGCCCATCCAGGGGAGAACATCTCGGGCGCTGGGCAGATAGACCCAGGACAGGACGCCAATCCATCGCTGGGCACACACTCACTCACACACACACACTCTATAGGGGCAATTTTGAGAATTCAATTAACTTGTTCCATGTTTTTGGACTGTGGGAGGAAACCCGAGAACCCGGAGGAAACCCACGCAGACACGGGGAGAACATGGAAACTCCACCCAGATGGGGATTCGAACCGGGAATCCCTAGTGCTGAGAGGCGAATGTGCTAACCACTAAGCCACCGTGCCGCCTAATAATGACATTAATAATAATAATAATCATATTAATAATCATATTAATAATCATAATAATATTAATAATATTATTAATAATATTATTAATAATAATAATAATAATATTAATAATAATAATAATGTTAAGGAGGAGACTGAATAGTGTGACTGAAATTTGCTTGTTTTTTTTTTAATAAAAGCGGCTCTCCATGCGGGTGCCGGGATAGGACCCGTTTAGAGCCATGCGAACTCACCGCGTGTCCGGCTGTTTGAGGATGTGCTTGACCGCCTGAGCCAGCGTGAAGGTCTTGCCGGTGCCGTAGGGCCCGATGATGAGTACAGGAGGTAGGTTGATCGACAGGGGCGTGGTGATGGCCAGGATGGCCTCTTTCTGTTTGGCGTTCAGTCGAGGGTCCAGCTGCTCGTCCCACTGCCTGCAGACGAGAGAAACCAAAAAAACAACTACAGTGAAGCATTAAACACAGCGTCCTGAACAAAAACCTGATATTTAATCAATCAACAGTAATTAATCTGGAGAGTGACGATACAGCTGTGGCTGCTGAACAGGATGCCGATTGGCTCAATCGTGTTAATACGGTTTGATAATGATTGGCTGAGCCGCGTGACATCATCAACAATAACACACCCCTCTGAGCGCTTCGTATTCGTATCAATGCGTGATATACAATACATTATTTTAAATAATATAATACAGATTAGGGTGGCACGGTGGCTGAGTGGTTTGGCATGTTCTCCTCTCAGCACTAGGGATTCACGGTTCGAATCCCCATCGGGGTGGAGTTTGCATGTTCTCCCCGTGTCCGCGTAGGTTTCCTCCGGGTTCTCCGGTTTCCTCCCACAGTCCAAAAACATGGATCAAGTCAATTGAGTTCTCAAAATTGCCCCATATAGAGTGTGTCTGTGTGAGTGAGTGTGTGCCCAGCGATGGATTGGCGTCCTGTCCTGGGTCTATCTGCCCAGCGCTCGAAACATTCTCTCCTGGATGGGCATGGGCGTGAGGAACCCCCCCACCCCCGACCCTAATATGGAATAAAGCAGAAGATAATGAATGAATGAATAATACAGATTATTATAAACAGCTGACTTAAAGCTGTGGATGCTTCAGTTTGTTGCCTAGCAACAGGAACATACAAAATAGATGCTTTTTTGAGGTATGTTCTTCTGATATACAGTCATTATACACAAAATAAAACACTATATAATTATAAGTCATTTAATCTTATTTTCTGTCTTGTTGAGGTGGATGTGGAACCATAGAACGTTGAACTAGTTTAATCGGCTGCAGCAACGTTACGGAGACGTATAAGCAGTACAGCGTTCTCTAAAGCAACTGTACCATCAACATGCTCCATGCACACATTAGCTTCACAGTATCTGAGTGAGCTGATTCAATCGTACAAGCCAACACGTGAGCTCCGATCTCAAGGTGCTGGTCTTCTCTTAGCTCCTAGAATAAATAAAATGACGGCTGGTGGAAGAGCTCCTCAACTTTGGAACAGCCTTCCAGTTACCGTTCGTGATTCTGAATCACTATTAATCTTTAAGAATAAATTAAAGACACATTTATTTAATCTTGGGGCGGCACGGTGGCTTAGTGGTCAGCACATTCGCCTCTCAGCGCTAGGGATTCCCGGTTCGGATCCCCATCTGGGTGGAGTTTCCATGTTCTCCCCGTGTCTGCGTGGGTTTCCTCCGGGTTCTCCGGTTTCCTCCCACAGTCCAAAAACATGGATCAAGTTAATTGAATTCTGAAAAATTGCCCCTGTAGAGTGTGTCTGTGTGAGTGAGTGTGTGCCCAGCGATGGATTGGCGCCCTGTCCTGGGTGTATCTGCCCAGCGCCCGAGACGTTCTCCCCTGGATGGGCATGGGGAACCCCACCGCGACCCTAATAGAGGATAAGCGGGAGATAATGAATGAATTTATTTAATCTTGCGTTTAATTAATCCCCTGTAGATAAAGATGTAGATCTCAGGTTTGACTGTGCTGGGGGGTAATCTGTGATCAGTGTATGCTGGCGTTTCACCGCTTCACCCACCTCATCATTAATGGGGGGGGTGTGGCACTGAAATGATGCTGTTCCGGGGCACCATCTCAACTATGTAGAGCCTGCAGTATCTGCCTCTTTTAGTTCTGCTGCTCTAGTCAGTGATGCCGGAGTCACATGCTGCACTGTGTCAATAAATTAGTTATTAATTAAATGCCGTGCTTTATTATTAGCTCTAACTGCCTTCCTTGTCTGTTTCTTTTGAGGTGTGACCGGCTTCCTGGAGATCTTCATCCATGACTCTGCCGACGAACACTGGATGGAACCTGTATATTAATTGGACTGGCGGTCCTGCAGGACGCCCCCTTAATGGACATATAGTTTTCCAGTTTTTAGTTTTTCCATTTGTTTAATATCTGTACATTAATGTTCTACATTGTTGTTGCAGCCTGGCTGCTCAAGGAGGACGAGTCCCACACTGAGCCTCGGCCCTCCCAAGGTTTCTTCCTTGAATAACAACATAAAAGGGAGTTTTTTCTTGCCACTGTCGCTTCGGCTCGCTCTTCGGGGGTTTTAAGGCTTTTGATTCTGTAAAGCTGCTTTGTGACGACGTACTGTTGTAAAAAGCGCTCTATAAATGAATAACTTGAACTTGAACATATGGCGGTGTACTGAGTCACTGTAGAATTAGGGGGTGTTGGGGGGCAGCATCTGTCTCCCTGTTTACCTATTAGGGCTCCAGGGGATGATGGGAGTAAGGCTGACGTCGGGAAACAGGATGCTGTTGTCTCGGAGACGATCCAGAGCGAAATGCATCTCGCAGAGAGGAAGCCTGTTGAGCTGAAACTGAAGCTCCACCTAAAAGATCAAAGGAGGAGCTGGTCAGACACCACATCAATACGACCGAGAGCACTACAGAGGAGGACGGTACGGTTACGCTCCATCGTCTGAATAATCAGGATTATAAACCGTGTGGTTACGCTCCTTAAATCTGATTGGCTAAGCCACTTCACATTGTTATCAATGCGTGATATACTATTCATTATTTTCCCGATTATTTATAAACTCGGCGGCACGGTGGCTTCGTGGTTTAGCACGTTCTCCTCTCAGCACTAGGGATTCCCGGTTTGAATCCCCATCTGGGTGGAGTTTCCATGTTCTCCCCGTGTCTGCGTGGGTTTCCTCCGAGTTCTCCGGTTTTCTCCCGCAGTCCAAAAACATGGATCAAGTCAACTGAGTTCTCCAAATTGCCCCATATAGAGTGTGTGTGTCTGTGTGAGTGAGTGTGTGCCCAGCGATGGATCAGCGCCCTGTCCTGGGTCTATCTGCCCAGCGCCCGAAAACGTTCTCCCCTGGATGGGCATGGGGAACCCCCCCACGACCCTAATAAAGGATAAAGCGGGAGATAATGAATAAATGAATATTTTTAAACTGGGTTCTAAATCCATCCATTATCTCCCGCTTTATCCTCTATTTGGGTCGTGGGGGGGGGGGGTTCCCCATGCCCATCCAGGGGAGAACGTTTTCAGGTGTTGGGCAGATACACCCAGGACAGGACCCCAATCCATCAGTGGACTCACACTCCCTCACTCACTCTATATGGGACAATTTGGAGAATTCAATTGACCTTGAATGGATGTGGGAGGAAACTGGAGAACCAGAGGAAACCCACGTGGACACGGGGAGGACATGAGTGTTCTAAATAAATAAATAAAAGCAGGAGGTTATTAAATCAGACCTGCAGCTCTCGATCAGACACCAGGTGGAGCTCATCGCAGCACTCTCTGCAGATGCGGAGGAAGATGTAATCCTTGGTCTTCTCTTCTATTAAGGCCTCGTAGACGCGCTCCTTGGTGCTGGTGGGTTGGGCCTGGCACGCGCGGTCCCGGCTCACGGGTAACAGCAGCACGGAGTTCACCTTGGTCATGACCAGACGGCCGGCCAGCGTGTCCTCGGACAGCGTCTCCGTCAGTTTGAAGCGAGCAAACAGCTGCCCGTTCTGGGCGTACTTGGCACCGCCGGAAATGCCCGTCAGCATGAAGCTGGAGACGAGCTGCAGGTTCACCTTGATGTTAAACCTGAAAAAAAAATTTTTTAAATAAAATTAAATTAAATGAAATATATCCTGCGGTGCCGAAAATATACCTGAAGGGACGTTTTCATTCATTCCTTAATCTGATTGGCTGAGCCATTTTTGCAGTCGTGACATCATTAGCAATAACACACCCCTCTGAGTGCTTCACATTCGTATCATTGCGTGAAATACAATACACTATTTTAAAACATAAAATACAGATCAATATAAACAGAGATCAGCACTAAACCCGTTAGTTTTTATAAACTGTGTTCTGTAATTTGGCCGCTAGATGGCGGTGTTTGCTAGAGAAACCAGCGATCAGCGTTCACTTTAAAAGCGGACTAGTTTACGTCGCGGAAGAGCAGATTATTCACGATTTTGCTTTTAATAAACGCATTTCTGAATCAAAGCTCGTTTTTTTTTTATTAAAGTGTGTTTGCAAAGTGTTTTATTAAAGTAATCAGACTCTCGAGGTTGAGTATTATTGTGAATAAATCACGTTAAGAGGTGGAGCTGTTCTTCACTACACGCCGGGACAAATAACACCTCATTATGGGATTTATTTAGAATTATGTCACGTCATCTTGCACCGCACCAATTTATTAAAATATTTTTAGATGTATAAAAAGCCAGGTACGTTTTGGAATAAAGGTGATTTAAAAGTTTTAAAGGTGAATTAAATGCATGGAACCGTCCGGCTGACCCAAATAAAAATATATGTATGTTCTGTGAAGGGGAAGAGACGCGCATGCGCTGTGGTGATGTAATCATTTTGTTCCTCTAACGTGGTAATAATTGCTGACGGTGCTTTTTTTATTTTATTTTGAATGTTTATAGTGTGTCCACAGAGCGACTGTGGTTCTAACACCACCGATCTGACGTTAATACAGAACGCTGCTCTGTGGTGAGATGGACAGACGTTTTTTTTGGAGAAAGAGACGCTTCAGGTGTCAATGAATTCATGTTTTATGTGTTGCAATGTAAAAAATGTATGAATTTTTAATGAATACATTATTTCTACTGTTAATTAAAGAGAGTATTAAATAATCTGCGATTTAAGAACGATCACAAACTCATGAATGACAAAAAAACAATTGTGCCATCTAGTGGTCAGGACTAAGATGATACTAAATATTTTTTTTATTTATCTCATTATCTAATCCTCATAAATTAATCCACATGGGGGGGGGGGGGGGTCCTCATGCCCATCCGGCGAAGAACATTTTAGCGATGGGCAGATACACCCAGGACAGGGCGCCAATCTATTGCTGGGCACTCACTCTCACACACATTCTATATGGGGCAATTTTTTTGGACTGTGGGAGGAAACCCGAAGAAGCCGGAGGAAACCCACACGGACACGGGGAGAACATGCAAACTCTAGCCAGATTGGGAAACGAATCTGGGTCTCCAGTGCTGAGTGGAGAACATGTTAACACACACACCACCGGGCCACTCACCAAATTTTGGGTTCTCAGTGCTGAGGATGCAGGTTCGAATCCCGATCTGGGTGGTTTGCATGTTCTCCCCATATCCTCCCACAGTCCAAATACATGGACGCATGGTAAATCGAATGCGCCAAATTGCCCCATATAGTGTTTGTTTATGTCTTGTCTGTGTGAATGAGTGAGACCTTGTTATTAATTTTTATAATAGTTCATTGTTATATACGGTGGCTTAGGGGTTTAGCATGTTCTCCTCTCAGCACTAGGGATTTCCGGTTCAAATCCCCATCTGGGTGGAGTTTCCATGTTCTTCCCGTGTCTGCGTGGGTTTCCTCCGGGTTCTCCAATTTCCTCCCACAGTCCAAAAAACATGGATCAAGTCAATTGAGTTCTCCAAATTGCCCCATATAGAGTGTGTCTGTGTGAGAGAGTGAGTGTCCAGCGATAGATTGCCCCCCTGTCCTGGGTGTATCTGCCCATTGCTGAAACGTTCTCCCCTGGATGGGCATGGGGAACCCCCCCGACCCTAATAGAGGATAAAGCGGAAGATAATGGATGAATGAATTGTTATGTATTATTTTATACCATTGACCTTGTTATTAATTTTTAGTAGGGGGGCAATTAAATTAAAAACCCCTGTGTAACCCCTCAGTAGGTGAGCTACAGAAAGTCGGCTTACTTGCTGACTTCCTTGTACTGCGCGATCTCCTCGATGTACAGCAGGTCGTGCAGGCGGGCCTGGTAGTTGTCGCGTGTGAGCGTCTTGTCCAGCACGGACTGGGTGAAGAGCTGGTCAGCGGACAGCGGGATCTGATAACGGCTGAGCAGACTGCGCTCCAGCTCCACGTTCTCGTTCGGGACGAACTCCACGATGGTCTTGCAGGACGAGTCCCAGCGCTTCGCCGTCATCAGGAGCTGCTGGCGCGCCTGCATCAGATGCTCCAGATCTGCAGGAGGTCCGCAAAACCGGCACGAGGTCAGCCTTTTCAGCTCCGCCCCGAAACCACCGAGACAACCGAGACCCTCATCCTCACCCTCGATGGAAGCCGCGTCCACCATCACCCTCTGCATGAGGACCGGCTCCGAGCCGAAGTCAAAGACCACGGTCTGCCGGAAGGTCCCGAAGATCTCGGTCCTGAAGGCCACCTCCACGACGTAGAGGCAATGATCCATGCCGTTCTGCAGGAGACCCGCCCCGCTCCACTCCTGACAGCCACCCTCACACACTTGCTGGGGTACCTGCGTGGCGGCGTCGCCCGCCGACACAGCCGTGATGGAGAAGTGCGGCCGGTTGGCATCGTAGAGCAGAGCGATGCGCTGCAGCGTGCGGGCGGGCTGTGGAAGGAAAGGAAGCGGAGTTCAGGAGACGTGGCCGAGTCTTCCACAACGTCCTCTACAGGTCCAGATCTTAAAGACGGACCGCTCACATTTATCACTGTAACATTAGTACAGTGATACCTCGGTTCTCGAACGCCTTGACTTTCGACCAAATCGGTATTCGAACAGGAAATTCGAGAAAATTTTGTCTTGGAATCCGAACAAATATTTGGAACTCGAACAGCCGAACGTCCGAGATTAGCCGAGGTGAGCCGAATGGCGTTTATTCGGCGCAGCGCCTTGCCTGCGTCATCATTGGGAGTCAGTGAGAGAGAGAGAGTCACTGTGAGAACAACGATTGAACTCAAGAAAGAAATCATTGGCAAATTTTCTGGGGCTTGGAACGAATTAATCCAGTTTCCATTATTTCCTATGGGTTTTTTTTGTTTCGGTTCTCGAACAATTTGGTTCTCGATCTACCTCCCGGAACGAATTATGTTCGAGAACCGAGGTATCTCTGTATTGTGTGTTTTAACAAATACCTCGCTTTGTTTGTTTAACGCCCCGTACACTCTTTGGTTATTTACAGGGCAAGAGAGGTTAGGTATGCCGCTGGACGTCAATGCGAATTTAATTTCTATTTGAAACTTCAGTCCGTAATTTTTAGGTAGGTTAAGACTTTTTTTTGTGTTTGTGGGTTTCAGTGCTTCCTTCAGTGTCTGTGGTATTTCAATAGATGATGTATATATATGTATTTCGCCGGTGATGTATATATTTAGTGCATTCTACTAGAAGGTCAAATATCTGTTGTAGAAGAAAAAAATAATAATAAAAAGGGGGGGGGGGGCGCAGCATCAAATAATCAGGTTTGATGAATTTACAGTATAGTTCTCGTTTGTAAGTCGCTTTGGATAAAAGCGTCTGCTGAAGGACTGAATGTTTTTTTTTTTAGGTAGAACCTTGACCTACCTTACAGTAAAGCGAGAACGTCCAGGAATGGGATGATTTCTTAGTATTGACTGTGACGGAGAGATCGGAGTTATGTTCCACTGCGACGCCATCCACACAGTCATTCAGCTGCAAAAAAATTAAATAAATAAATAAAATTATCGATGGAAAAAATATACAGAAGAAAAAAAAAAGTCTCCACCACACACTACATCACCAAAAATATTTTTTAAATAAATTATATATAAAATATAGATGCGGCACGGTGGATTAGTGTTTAGCACGTTCGCCTCTCAGCGCTAGGGATTCCCGGTTCGAATCCCCATCTGGGTGGAGTTTCCATGTTCTCCCCGTGTCTGCGTGGGTTTCCTCCGGGTTCTCCGGTTTCCTTCCACAGTCCAAAAACATGGATCAAGTTAACTGAGTTCTCCAAAATTGCCCCATATAGAGTGTGTCTGTGTGAGTGAGTGTGTGCCCAGCGATGGATTGGCGCCCTGTCCTGGGTCTATCTGCCCAGCACCCGAGACGTTCTCCCCTGGATCGGCATGAAGAACCCCCCCCCCCCCCCGCAAACCCCACTGCAACCCTAATAGAGGATAAAGCGGGAGATAATAAATGAATGAATAAATAAAATATAGATATAAATAATTATCTGCCAGTTTAGTTAGTGAATTTAATTTAACTTATGATTCCTAAAAATAAGGAAACATTGATCCATCCATTATCTTCCGCTTTATCCTCTATTAGGGTCGCGGCGGCGGCGGGGGGGGGGGGGGGTTCTCCATGCCCATCCAAGGGAGAACGTTTTGGGCGCTGGGCAGATGCACCCAGGACAGGGGGGCAATCTATCACTGGACACACACTCACACACACTCTATATGGCGCAATTTGGAGAACTTAATTGACCTTGATCCATGTTTTTGAGAACATGGAAACTCCACCCAGATTGGGATTCAAACCGGAAATCCCTAGCGCTGAGAGGAGAACGTGCTAAATCACTAAGCCACTGTGCCGCCCAGATAATTCTTAATATTTAAGATTCATTTTTTTGATTGTGTATTAAAGTAATGTGGTACGTGGGGGCGTGGCCTTACTTTGATAAAACAATTACAAACTCACTATAATAAAAAACAAGCTTTCATTCAGAAATGCGTTTATTAAAAACAATTTCGTTAATAATCTGCTATACCGCGACATAATCTAGTCCAGTTTCTCTAGCAAACACTGCCCTCTAGTGGCCAAATTACAGAACACAGTTTATAAAACAGTGTAACAGGTTGAGTGCTGATCTCGGTTTATATTAATCTGTATTTTATGATTTAAAATAATGTATTGTATTTCACGCATCAATACGAATTTCGAAGCGCTCCGAGGTGTGTTATTGTTAATGATGTCACGGCTGGACACACGGCTCAGCCAATCAGATTTAAGGAGTGGGGTTTTTTATTTTTTTTTAAACCTTCAAAAAATAAAAATAAAAAGTTTTATTAAAAAGCATACCACTTTATCGGGGCTTAAGGAGTTAATCCACTTCTCGATGAGCGCCTCGGTGTAGTTCTCAGTGTAATGCTTGCCCTCCTGCTGCTGCTTCAGCCGGATGAGTCTGGATGCGTAGCGCTGCTGCCACTCGGTCAGCTCCTCCTGCGAGTGAGCCGACGTGCACTGCGCTCCATACCGACACAGACCCTGCTCCAAAAACCTGCAGGGCACACCACACCCTCAACCAACACGCCTGGAGAACGCGCCTCCATCATCTGTAATCCGCTCGGCTTCAGATCCTTTAATTTAATCATGATGCCGGCACTGAAGCGATGAGGGTTACGTAATCCCACGTTAAATCCGGAGTACACTCTACCTTTTGCACAACGTGTACTCCTCGCTGCTCGTGACTCCTCGTGGTGGAGGCCGAAACCGCCAGCCTTCGTGTCCTTCAGCGTGGAAGCATGACGATCGGATAGAAAAAAAGAAATCATTAAAAAATATGTAAATAAATACTAAAAATAAATAAAAAAATAATAATAAAAAAAAAAAAAAAGAGAAAGGAAGTCCGCATCAGAACGGCACAAATTCAGAACACTATTCAGGACATGAGCGCCGACATCACGGCCAGCCGGCGGTCACTCACCCTCCTCTACCTCGCCCGTCTGCTCGGTCACCATCTTGCTGCTCACGGCCTGTGGGATCAAAACACTTCGTGAGTCCAGCGTTTCGGATCAGCGCCCAAAACGTGACGCACCGCTGATTTAAACACGGAAATCTGGAGAAAAGTCTCTGACCGGCGAGAAAGAACCGATCGGAACGTGTTCATGTGTTTAATGAACGCAGGACCCACCTCCATTTCAGACAGCAGGATTTTCAGCCGCGTCATGTCCTGAGCCATGATTCCATTCTTCAACAAGAACAAAACAGTTACGCACTTCATACGGTGAATTCAGTTACAGACAGGGGGCAGGTACAGGACGTCGGATACAGGGGTTCAGGTACAGGGAGAGATATAGGGGTCGGGTACAAGGGGGTCTGGTACAGGGTTAGATAAAGGGAGTCAGGTACAGGGGTTTGGGTACAGGGACGTCACGTACAGAGGGGTCGGGTACAGGGTTAGAAACAGGGGTCAAGCACAGAGGGTCACATACAGGGTTAGATAAACGGGGTCGGGTACAGAGGGTCAAGCACAGAGGGTCACATACAGGGTTAGATAAAAGGGTCGGGTACAGAGGGTCAAGTACAGGGTTAGATAAAGGGGTCGGGTACAGAGGGTCACATACAGGGTTAGATAAAAGGGTCGGGTACAGAGGGTCAAGTACAGAAGGGTCGGGTACAGGGTTAGATAAAGGGGTCGGGTACAGAGGGTCACATACAGGGTTAGATAAACAGGGTCGGGTACAGAGAGTCAAATACAGAGGGTCACATACAGGGTTAGATAAAGGGGTCGGGTACAGAGGGTCAAGCACAGAGGGTCACATACAGGGTTAGATAAAGGGGTCGGGTACAGAGGGTCAAGCACAGAGGGTCACATACAGGGTTAGATAAACGGGGTCGGGTACAGAGGGTCAAGTACAGGGTTAGATAAACGGGGTCGGGTACAGAGGGTCAAGTATAGAAGGGTCGGGTACAGGGT
>JAFMOD010001148.1:21140-50529 GCA_019802435.1 Corydoras maculifer
GTCGGGTACAGAGGGTCAAGTATAGAAGGGTCGGGTACAGAGTTAGATACAGGGGTCGGGTACAGAGGGTCAAGTATAGAAGGGTCGGGTACAGGGTTAGATAAACAGGGTCGGGTACAGAGGGTCAAGTATAGAAGGGTCGGGTACAGGGTTAGATAAAGGGGTCGGGTACAGAGGGTCAAGTATAGAAGGGTCGGGTACAGAGTTAGATACAGGGAAGGTCAGATACAGATACATTTGGGGTAACTCCATGTGCAGAACACTGAACTGAACCGTGCTGATCGAGGACAGTGGAGGTGTTTGGGGGGGGGGGTGTGAATCAGTGACGGTTCTGCAGGGTGTGGTTCTTCCACAGATACCTCCCCCAACCTCATCTCACCCCCCCCCCCACCCCTTTCCCGTTTATAAAGTACAAAGCAAATGTTTTGATATTTACCAGAGGTTCTCCGTACAGAGCTTTAGAGAGCGTTCCGAAAACCTCCTGAAGACTTCCATCCACCACCATGTTCTGCAGTTCAGCCCTGAATGTGCTCCCCTCTTTCCCCAGCTCCTCAGACAACACTAAACACACACACACACAACAATTAAAGCAAAATAAAATGTTTTATCTTTTATATTATACACAAGAAGAAGACGTAACAGGGGAACCTGAGGAACGCCGTCCGAGGCGACTCACCGTGTCTGCAGTCTTCATCGGCTTCATCGTACTTCTTCTGCAGAAGGAAGAACCAAAAGACATCAGTTTCATACTTACACACACAGATCAACAGACCGTAACCCACATCGGGAAAGAGGAACCTCGGACCCGAGGGCTACATACATACAGCTGTGAGAACAGTGACCACGGGGTCATCGAACGACCCATTTGGGGTTTTATTGTGACCTTTCAGACCATCACACTCTGCTCCTGGCAGGATCTTCATCAGATAACCAACGCCTGACGGAGTCGGAACACTTAAGAGATGGTTTTAATCAAGTTCAAGTCCTTTATTTATGTTGCCCTTTTTTCACAACAGTACATCGTCACAAAGCATCTTTACAGAAGCCTTTAAACTCCCAAAGAGCGAGCCGAAGCGACAGCGGCAAGACAAAACTCCCTGTGATGTTATTTAAGGAAAAAACCTTGGGAGGACGTGGCACGGTGGTTTAGTGGTTTAGCACGTTCTCCGCTCAGCGCTAGGGATTCCCGGTTCGAATCCCCATCTGGGTGGAGTTTCCATGTTCTCCCCGTGTCCGCGTGGGTTTCCTCCGGGTTCTCCGGTTTCCTCCCACAGTCCAAAAACATGGATCAAGTCAATTGAATTCAAAATTCTAATTGCCCCATATAGAGTGTGTCTGTGTGAGTGAGTGTGTGCCCAGCGATGGATTGGCACCCTGTCCTGGGTCTATCTGCCCAGCGCCCAAGACCTTCTCCCATGGATGGGCATGGGGAACCCCACCGCGACCCTAATAGAGGATAAAGCGGAAGATAAGGGATGAATGAACCTTGGGAGGACCAAGACTCAGTGGGGGACTTGTCCTCCTTGTGCAGCCAGGCAGCAACAACAATGTAGGACAGCCATGTAGAGACATTTAACAAATGGAAAAACTCGAACAACTGAAAAACTATATGAGTCCATTAAGGGGCGTCCTGCAGGACCGCCAGTCCAAATAATAGGTCGCAGAGCATCAAGTACTCTTAAGCTTGGTTTGTTTAAACCTGGTTTAAGTTATATAGCATAGTTTTAATGTTCAGCATCAGCATGAGGTCGGCTGTAGGGTCCTTGGGTTGGGTCGTAACGGACGTCCACGTACATCTGAAGATCCCATTCTGATTAATAACTGTTCGTTAAATCAAACGGGACCCCCACTCAGACCCGACACCCCGTCCGGCACCCGGCTTTGATTATTTAAGCATCTCTGTGATTCTTGTGAATCGTCCTTAAAAAGTTGGCAGAGCACGTCCTTGGTAAGCCAGTCGGAGCCTTGATTAGTGAATCAGTGAGTCAATTAGAGAGTGAATCAATCTATGTAATTCAGCAAATCAATCCATAACGAGACTCCAAGCTTTTACAGAACCTCCGAAAGCTTCAGGAGCTCATTAGAGGTGAACGTTCTGAGATCCAAAAAACTCACCAGCTGAATGAGCGCCGCCATGCGATACAGCAGAGCCCGCTTACGCAGAAGCGACAGGGCGCGGGAGGCCGGCCGCTGCTCCATGGCCAGCAGGGCCTCCGTGCTGTAGGCCACCGCCGCCTCATAGTCCTGTCTCACTAACGACCCAATGGCTTCTTTACATGATTTCTGGGGCCTTCTGTCCTCCATGACTCTGGGACAGAGTATCTGCGGAGATAAAGACGCAGGTTATTGACGGGGATCGCCGTCCGCGCTGATATTTGAACGTCGGCCGGATTCCGAACCGTATACCGGCCGCCTCACTCGGGTTAGATCATGTTCCCCCCCGCCAGCGGATTTGCCTTTCATTAATTCTGATTAGTCTTGTAATGTGACGCTCTTAATATCACACTGTGGCGTATTACAGCATCCAGTTCTGTTTGTCCATGAGAGCATAAAGTACTCTTAAGCTTGGTTTGTTTAAACCTGGTTTAGGTTAGTTAGATTAGTTGTGTTGTGCATCAAGAAATCAACATAACAGACAGGACAGTGGCACCCCAGCACCAAAAATAATCATCCATCCATCCATTATCTTCCGCTTTATCCTCTATTAGGGTCACGGGGGGGCGGGTTCTCCATGCCCATCCAGGGGAGAACATTTCGGGCGCTGGGCAGATACACCCAGGACAGGGCGCCAATCCACCGCTGGGCACACACTCACTCACACAGACACACTCTATATGGGGCAATTTGGAGAACTCAATTCACATGAACCATGTTTTTGGACTGTGGGAGGAAACCAGAGAAGCCGGAGGAAACCCACGCGGACACGGGGAGGACATGGAAACTCCACCCAGATGGGGATTCGAACCGGAAATCCCTAGCGCTGAGAGGAGAACATGCTAAACCACTAAGCCACCGTGCCACCCCAAAAATAATCCCTTCTTTTTAATTATTAGTTTTAGTATCAACAAAGATTTTGATGCTCGGTCTGAGCACACATGCCCTGAATAGGGTGCCTTGCCCAAGGGCACTTCGGCCGTAGTACTTGGTGGGACCAGAAAAGGAACCGGGGAGCTTCAGGTTCATTTACTACAAACTTACAACTATCCCTCAACACACACATGTACTCATACGTTACGGCTACCATTCTGCTACCAGGTCAGAATATACAAACTCCCAAAAAGTCAAGTTTGAGGGCATCAACAACCGTGCCACTGCGCCGCCCTCACCATACACTGCTCCTTATTTTGGCTGAATCAGTTTAAAGAATAAACGTTATAAATCCATTATCTTCCGCTTTATTCTATATTAGGATCGCGGGGGGTTCCCCATGCCCATCCAGGGGAGAACGTTTTGGGCGCTGGGCAGATAGACCCAGGACAGAAGGCCAATCAATTGCTGGGCACACACTCACTCACACACACACTCTACTTGGGGCAATTTGGAGAATTCAATTGACTTGATCCATGTTTTTGGACTGTGGGAGGAAACTGGAGAACCCTGAGGAAACCCACACGGACACGGGGAGAACATGGAAACTCGACCCAGATGGGGATTTGAACCGGGAATCGTCAGGGACACTGTACCAAAAGTTTTAGAACAAAATTAGAAAACCATGACGTCACTAGGTGGCACGGTGACTTAGTGGTTTAGCATGTTCTCTTCTCAGCGCTAGGGATTCCCGGTTCGAATCCCCATCTGGGTGGAGTTTCCATGTCCTCTACGTGTCCGCGTGGGTTTCCTCCGGGTTCTCCGGTTTCCTCCCACAGTCCAAAAACATGGATCAAGTCAATTAAGTTCTCCCAATTGCCCCATATAGAGTGTGTCTGTGTGTGTGAGTGTGTGCCCAGAGATAGATTGCCCCCCTATCCTGGGTGTATCTGCCCAGCGCACGAAACGTTCTCCCCTGGATGGGCATGGGGAACCCTCCACCGCGACCCTAATAGAGGATAAGCGGAAGATAATGAATGAATGACATCACTATCATTTAAAATAGACGGGGAGATTAGACGTTCTCTTTTAATTATCTGTATAAACATGTCGAAACCCAGCGGCCATTTTATCAGCTCCAGACATACAGACTGTACCCCGTCTGTTTCGCGACACACCATCGTATACCCCGTCTTAACGGTCCTCACGGGACCCACCACAGGACCCCCACAGAGCCGGAACGGTTGGTGCGGCAGTGACGCCGATGTGGTGGTGACGTTTTCGGTACAACGGGATCGGACGCAGCAGTGCTGCAGGATAACCAACACCACAGTGCAACAGCCAACAGCATCCTGCAAGCAGCACTGACACAGGATCAGAGAGCGACTGCCACAACAGACGGCGAGACGGTGTGTGTGCACAAGGTGGAGCGACGAGGTGAAACCCAAACAATGACCCTTATAAAAATCTATATAATGCTGAAAAACAATGCTCCATGCACCACGGTCCAGCATGAAGAGGGACGAAGGCACAGCAGCCACACCAACTAATTACTTAGGTAATTTTAGTTTAATTATATTTACTATACTTATCGTTAATTCTTAACTCTACGTCTGTATACAACAACAAATGGAGCGTCTGTAAAAACTGAAATTACTATTCTGATTACTTAATAATCTAAGTAAGTAATAATCCGATTACTAATTACTCGACAAAGTATTCTGATTGGTAATATCCTCATCAGTGGGAACCAAATAATTAAAAAGCTGATTATCATTTGGAGGCGGGCATGAGGAAGATATAAAAGTGTGGTGTATACGGATCCAAAGAATTTCTTTGACTTTAAATCCGGACTTAGGGCGGCACGGTGGCTTAGTGGTTTAGCACGTTCTCCTCTCAGCACTAGGGATTCCCGGTTCGAATCCCAATCTGAGTGGAGTTGGCATGTTCTCCCCGTGTCCGCGTTGGTTTCCTCCCACAGTCCTAAAACATGGATCAAAGTCAATGGAATTCTCCAAATTGCCCCATACAGAGTGTGTGTGTGAGTGAGTGAGTGTGTGCCCAGCGATGGATTGCCCCCCTGTCCTGGGTGTATCTGCCCAGCGCCCGAAACGTTCTCCCCTTATCCTCTATTAGTGTCGCCCGAAACGACCCTAATAGAGGATAAAGCAGAAGATAATGGATGAATGAAATGAATATTGGGCTTCATGCACTCACAGCACCGATACTGAAGAACGATTTAATTTATATATTTATAAATTAACACTTGCACTTCTGGCACCGAGAGGATCTGCATTTAGAGTCGCTTTATTAAAGACACACTGCTTCAAACAGCCGGTCAACCATTTATAGTGATATATATGTGTGTGTGTGTGTGTGTGTGTGTGTTGAATATACTTTTGTGTATATATAAACATGACTAATGAACCAGCTGTAAATAAACATACATTATATATATATATATGGATGCAAGCACAGCACCCAAGGGTGGCATGGTGGCTTAGTGGTTTAGCATGTTCTCCTCTCAGTGCAAGGGTTTCCCAGTTTGAATAGAATCTGGGTGGAGTTTGCATGTTCTCCCCGTGTCCGCATGGATTTCCTCCCACAGTCCAAAAAACATGGATCAAGGTCATTCGAGGTCTCCAAATCGCCCCATATAGTCTGTGTGAGTGAGTGTGTGCCCAGTGATAGATCGCCCCCTGTCCTGGGTGTATCTGCCCAGCGCCCGAAACGTTCTCCCCTGGATGGGCATGGGGAACCCCACCGCGACCCTAATAGAGGATAAAGTGTAAGATAATGGATGGATGGATAATAAACGTGTCTTTTTCCCTAAATGTGGTGACGTTCTTGTCTGTGGGAGGGCCACTATTTCTTTCTCTCTCTAAGAAACAATGTAAAAAGTGGAGCATCACTGTGAGGCAGACTGAGGGTTCATGGTGTGATTGTATCTCTGCCTCACTGTGTTGTTGACTACAAAACTTCCACGACGCTCCGGGACGTGTCGCGTCATATGACGTCACTGTGTACATCAAGCACTCTGTGGCCCCTGATCCCCGTCCATAAATACTGAATTTTAATCTGGCCTCCCGTGAGCGAACGGGTGCCGTGATCGGGGTTCCGATGCGAGTCGAATGATGTGGCTCGTTGTTATTATTATTGTTGTTATTATTACTATAATAAAACAGCTCGGGTCCACTTCAGCTCCCTGTTGGTGTTGCCCTAAGTGTCCGGCGTTGTGAGAGCGTGTGGGTTCGAATCCAGCGGCACGTAATTAAGCGAACATACCAAAAAAGGCAACAGAGAGCAAGAAAAACACAAAGGACCTATATTTGGATTGAGGGTCAGTTAATAATAGACGTCCCGTCTAAGTGCGCCCTCCGTTATCATTCAGAACGCAGGCGACAGCGCGATGGACTCGGCACCGCAGCAGCGAGCCGACCGCCGCCCCCCACCCTCGCCGAACTCCCCGGTCCTGGAGTTGGGACGCCGTTCGAACCCGGGTCCCTGCCTGCGATGCCCATCCTAACTGTGCTGTCGCGAGTTAGCCGCTCTGCTTTTCCCACCTGTACCCTGCCAAGCCCCGCCTTCCACGCTGCCATTGGCCGAGAGCGCACTATCCGGCTGAATGAGTCCAACGCCGGCCAATCGGGCGCAGGAGGCGGGACGCCCGACGCCCGCATATCGCGGGCAGGGCGGACCCGGCGGCCGGAATGCGGGTGGGAAACAAACCGCTAGCTGAGCGTTTCCACTCGGCCTTGAGCTACGAACGCCCCCGGAGTTGGGATCGCACAGCCGGGCGGCTCAATGTCGCCGCGGCCGCGACGCGCGCCCCCGGGCCGGAGCATCCCGACGGCCCCCGGGAAGCGCAGCCGGCCAAGCGGATGGCCCAGGCGTCCGGACGCGGGCGGGCGGCAGGCGGCTCGGCGAGGTCGCTAGCGGTAGCCTGCTGCGGATCTGGCCTAATTCCGCCAGACCTCCTCCCGACGCCGAGGGCGGCGCGCGTCCCGACCCTCCCGCGGCACCGCGAACGCGCCGGCGAGCCGCCTTCACCCGGCGAACCGAGCGCGGCCGCCCGAACCGAAGCGGCGGCCCGAATCCGGCGGGGGGGAAGTCGGCACTTACCTAGCTGTACTTTCTACGCCATCTTGGATCGACTCGTCAGCCTATCGCACGGCATTATGGTCGGCGTCTTCCTGCGCGCGCCTTCCTGCGACCGCGTGCGGCGTGTCGGGGTGTGCGCGCGCGCGCGAGCGCGCGGGGTTCGCGCAGTACCCCTCCGGGTTCGAACCCCCTGCAGGGACCCCACGAAGGCGCGTTACTAATGCACCGCGAGCTCCCATAGCAACAACAAAAAACAATAAAATTAATCTATTATGCAAAGTGATCCGTAAATAAAACCTACACCATGCTCCATGCCCACGTTTCGGGCGCTGGGCAAGTGCACCCAGGACGGGGCGCCGATCCATTGCTAGGCACACTCACTCACTATAGGGGCAATTTAGAGCAGCCAATTCACCTTGAAGCCATCTATCCACCCAGTGCCTTAGAATATTCCCCATGCCCATCCAGGGGAGAATGTTTTGAGTGCAGAGACACCCAGGACAGGGTGCCAATCTATTGCAATCTATATACACACACAAGGGGCAATTTAGGGTAGCCAATTCACCTTAAATTCATCTATCCATCCATTATCTTCTGCTTAATCTAGGGTCACAGGTGAGGGGGGTTCCCTAATCCCATTCAGGGGAGAATGTGGGCACCAAGAACCAGCACACAGGACTGGGCACCAATCTGTCACTTGGAACACACACACACACACACACACACACACACAAGGACACACTACACAGCAGCAGTTATCATGCCTGCAGATAAAATTGGATCCAATTTAATCTCTTGCAGCTTACCATGTGCTTGTTTTCACAATTCACAAACTCAGTGTGGTATAAAATATTTATTTATTGTATAAACTTCCACTCACATTCACCTCATTAAAACTATTCATAATGAGTCGTTAAGCCCTTAAGCCACTAATTGAGAATCAATATTTGTTGCTGCAAATGATTGGACATTGGAAATGTCTCATTAGATGGTACACATGCCATACATTTAAACGCACTGCTGCATGCAAGCAGGGCGACAGATTATTCTGTTTAAGCCAAATGCAGACCCAGAGGTCAAAACTGACACCTAAAGACGATAACTGCAGGTTAAAAGTTTATTTTAAGGTAAAAGTCTTTGCCAAGTTATCTCCCTAAATTTGCATAACGTATCTTATGCTTACATTTACACTTTCATTCATTCATTCATTATCTCCCGCTTCATCCTCTATTAGGGTCGCGGTGGGGTTTCCCATGCCCATCCGGGGAGAACGTCTTGGGCGCTGGGCAGATACACCCAGGACAGGGCGCCAATCCATCGCTGGGCACACACTCACTCACTCACACAGACACACTCTATATGGGGCAATTTGGAGAATTCAATTGACTTCATCCATGTTTTTAGACTGTGGGAGGAAACCGGAGAACCTGGAGGAAACCCACGCAGACACGGGGAGAACATGGAAACTCCACCCAGATGGGGATTCGAACCGGGAATCCCTAGTGCTGAGAGGAGAACATGCTAAACCACCGTGCCGCCTACATTTACACTTATTCGAGTAAATATTTAGATTTTCTACCCAGAAGCATTAAATTCACATTTTGCATTCAGTCCCATTAACACAGGTGTTTATAATCAAGCGACTGTATGCCTCCACCCTGGTGAGAACAGTTTAGGGAAGGCCAAACCCACACAGGTGCACACAATTCTCTCAGCACTAGGGATTCCTGGTTCGAATCCCCATCTGGGTGGAGTCTCCATGTTCTCCCCGTGTCCGCGTGGGTTTCCTCCGGGTTCTCCGGTTTCCTCCCACAGTCCAAAAACATGGATCGAGTCAATTGAATTCCCAAAATTGCCCCATATAGAGTGTGTGTGTGTGAGTGAGTGAGTGATGGATTGGCGCCCTGTCCTGGGTGTATCTGCCCAGCGCCCAAAACGCCCCCCCCCCACGACCCTAATATAGGACAAGGAGGAAAATAATGCATGAATGAATGTCCACGTAGTGTACAGTGCTCACCACATTCACCACAGAAGGGCTGCTTAAAATGTTTTAAATAAGAAAGAAGGTGTAATTCATCGTTGTCCCGATATTTTTGGCTCGTTTACTCCGCGTCCATTCACCTCAGGATCCTGCAGTGCGGGGGAGCGCTGTTGAATTGCGCAGTCCAACTCTCACGGTGTTTGGCGCCCCCTATGCCCTGTCGTAGTCATTGCAGCGTAGTGCGCGGCGCACGTCCACCACGCGAGTTCGTGCGGCTTTCTGCAAGAAGCCTCGCATCAGTGCGGGAGCATCCCGAAGTGCCGCCGCCAGCCACGGTCCTCCGCCTCCTCCTCCTCCATCTGCTGACAGCCAACCACGTTCCACACCGAGCCGCCGCGGACAACCATGAGGACCTGAAGCGCTGGCTGTCAAACCCGCCGCCAGCGTCGCGGCGTCCGGAGCCGGGACAGGTAAGCCACGCTCCCCCCCGGAGTCAAGGTCCTTTAGAAAGACGCACCAAGCAGCGCCTTCATCTCGGAGAGCATCCATCGCGAAGGTCTCTGTCAACCATTTGGAAAATGATAAAAATTAATCCTCTTTGTTTTTTTCGTTTATTTTGTTTTATCTCCAAAGATTGAAAACTACGTTCGTGAAACGTCTCAACAACAACCCCTGAGGAGGAGACCCGAGCCTCGGCTGCGCGCTCTTTGTAGACCCGATGCTTTAAATCGCTTTGGATAAAATCTCTGCTGTTTAAAAACTTGCTCCTCGCTTCCGTCGGGAGGATGTTGATCAAAGAATACCGAGTCTGCATGCCGCTCACCGTGGAGGAGGTAAGGTCCACTCTCAGCCTCCTAAAAACGTCCGGCTGCCCGATTCAAACTTCACTTTGGACTAAGACACGGGCGATCGGCTCAGGAGACAGAATTACCGGCAGGTGTTTAATTGCTGGTTTCCATGGTTACGTTTTTTTTTTTAAATTATTATTATTATTATAGCGTCCTTGTATTTGGCGTGGAAGGCGCACAACCACGTCATGGTTATCATCATTATTATTATAATTATTATTTACAGTGATTCGGAATCAAGCACTTAAACATAATCCACTTGGCGGTGCCCTGGGAACCTCCCAAAAACGCCTTAACGCACTGTATAAAGTAGGATGCTGTGTTTTAATACCCTCATGCTTTTGTGGTTTTGGAGCTTAGTTCTCGCTTATTGAGGGATAAACACAATGCACCCATCCCATTCTTTAAAAATAATAAACAAAAACAATACTGACCAGGGGTTCCATATAATACACTTGTGAATTAAGGTGTGCCTCAATTCTTTTGTTCATTTTGTGCATGTGGACACTTTCTTGGTCACCTTTGAAGCCGATTCTAAGATACACAAAGCAATAAACTCTTGGTTGTAAGCCTTGATGTCAAACTTAAAGAACGGCATCACACGGAATTTCACGAACATTTCACCAAAAATAAAAGACTTCAGCCTAAATTTGACCACCATAAAGGTTTTTTTTTTTTTACCCCCAAATTAATCTGGCATTTCTGTTTATAAAACACAGAAAATCTATAATGTACTTCAGTTAAATCAGCTCCACCTGCAGCTCCAACAGTAACATGCTGTTTACTGACTGATGTCTCAGTGTCAATCATCTGCTAATATGCACAAACATTCATTCATTCATTATCTCCCGCTTATCCTCTATTAGGGTCGCGGTGGGGTTCCCCATGCCCATCCAGGGGAGAACGTCTCGGGCGCTGGGCAGATACACCCAGGACAGGGCGCCAATTCATCGCTGGACACACACTCACTCACACACACACACACTCTATATGGGGCAATTTTTGAGAATTCAATTAACTTGATCCATGTTTTTGGACTGTGGGTGGAAACCGGAGAACCCGGAGGAAACCCACGCAGACACGGGGAGAACATGGAAACTCCACCCAGATGGGGATTCGAACCGGGAATCCCTAGTGCTGAGAGGCGAACGTGCTAAACCACTAAGCCATCGTGCCGCCCTATGCACAAACAAATGTATTTATTATCTTCCGCTTAATCATCTACTAGGGTCGTGAGGGAGGGGGGGGGGTCCCCATCCAAGGGGAGAATGTTTCAGGCTCTGGGCAGGTACACCCAGGACAGGGCGCCAACACACACAAACACACTCTATATGGGGCAATTTAGAGCATTTGATTGTACCTTGAATACATGTTTTTGGACTGTGGGAGGAAACCCATATAGACATGAGGAGAACAAGAAAACTCCATCCAGAGTGGGATTCATGTGGAGAACATGCTAAGGACTACACAACAATGCCGCCTTGTTCAAATACATAATTTGAATTAAAAAAATTGTTTGCATGAGCATTCAAATTTTTCATGTTTGGAGTAAACAGTCAGTCAGTTCTGAAAATTCAGAGGAATTTTGGCTTTATTTATTTCTCCAGCTATTTTTATCTTTAGGAAATATTTTACATTATGTAACTTTAGCTGTGTACCAGAATTGAACAAACATCAGTTAGAAAGAAGTCTTTATAAGGTTCATTCTTTTCCTTCTTGAATACATTGGTGAATAATAAGGCTATTATTCTTACAGGAGGTTGTGAACACGACCTCAGCCACTGTACACAGTAATTATGATTCCAGTCGACATGATGCCACGCAGTTCACAAGCTTAGAAGTGGCTCCCATTTCCACTCAATTAAAGTGTGCGAGTCTTATAAGAGGACAATACTGCAGCTACGCTCCAGACAAAATGTTGTCGATACTAAAAACGGGCAGAAATCAGAGACGCATGAAGCTTAGAATTGATTAAAACTTTTGGCTTTGTCGCTTTATTTGTAATTTAAAGGCCAACTAGTAAAAAAATAACATCAATAAATGTAAATATAAACCATAAGAGCAGTTAACCATGATGGCAGCACAAGCCCCAAGAAAGATGATCAAACATGTGAAGAGGACTGAGCTATTTATATGCAAGTGTTTAATTTTTTTTCTCTCTAAGCAAATCTTCAATTATTCTCCACATTTTACAAGATTTCTGTTTAATGAGTGAATTAAGGCTGAAAAAAAAACCCTATCCATTCATCTCTCCTTCCATTCTCAGTCTTGTGGAATATGTCCACACAGTGTAATAATAAGTTTAATTTTTGAAGCATTTTACAGACTATGCAGATAAATGAATTAAATAACGTGATAAGGTTAGCACATGTTTTTCCTTTTCGTACATTTGCATTTCCGTGGGCAGCGAGCTCTTACTCAGAACAGATCTAATTTTAGGACGCCTAGACAAGCTATTTGCAAATGTTGTGGAGGCCTGACCTGCCTGGTATTAACAGCATGGTGATGGAAATAGACAATGTGCTCAAAGGTTTGAATGTGTGATGCAGAATATAGATTGGAAGTGCTGCACAATAGAGACGACGGAACATCTTTAAAATAAATTCTTTTCCAGTGTCAGTGACACCGTTGGCCAGTTAGTGATGTATCAGTAAGGGTCCTGTGATGTTTTGAAACACATTATTCTGTATCTAATGTAGGCTTTTTTGTCGTTTAAGTTCAAAAACAGCCTTTGGGATGGAACGAGAGTGCGTCAGTGATCATACACTATATGGACAAAAATATAAAAACACCTCTTAATCACTGAATTCTCATGTTTCATACGGTCCTATTGGTACAGGTATTTCAAATCAAGCACCTTGCCAGACAAGTTAGATCATTCTAATGTAAAAATTCAATGTAAAACAATAAATATGTCACACTTGGCCAAGAGCAAGATGCTGTAGAAAAAGGTTCTTAATGAAGAAGACACAGGGAAACAGCACGGACAAGGCTGTAACGTAAAAAGACACAAGAAAAAATATATACCTAATATGTTTATATTTATATACATGTAAGGTAAAATCACATGATCAAAGTTAACATGAATTAATTAACTAAAAATGCCTAACACTGAAACGAACACAGACACAAAGAGAAAAGAAAGTCACAAAAATATGCGTTTCTAAAGTTTAATTCCAAAAAAAATAGTATATTAAAGCAATACGATATAAAAGGGCGTGGCATTATTCTAAATAAATCCCATAAAGAGGTGTTATTAGTCCCGACGTGTAGTGTAGTACAGTTCCACCTCTTTACGTGATTTATTTACAATAATACACAACCTCGAGAGTCTGATTGCTTTAATAAAACACCTTCTTAAAACACACTATATTAAAAAACAAGCTTTGATTCAGAAATGCGTTTATTAAAAGCAAAATTGTTAATAATCTGCTCTTCCGCGACGTAAACTAGTCCGCTTTTTAAAGGGAACGCTGATCGCTGGTCAAACACTGCCCTCTAGTGGCCGAATTACAGAAAATATTACAAATTACAGTTAATAAAAATAGTATAACGGGTTTAGTGCCGATCTACGTTTATATTAATCTGTATTTTATGATTTAAAATAATTTATTGTATTTCACACACTGATACGAATGTGAAGCGCTCAGAGTTGTGTGTTATTGCGAATAATGTCACGGCCGCACAAACGGCTCGGCCAATCAGATACAAGGAGTGGAACTACCAGTTTTACAATTAAAAGTAAAGGTAATGTGACTTCGTGGTAAACATGCTTTTAACCAGGAACTTAACAAATAGCAGATTCAAGTTTAAATCGCATTTTTTTTTCGAAAGTGGATTGATATGCGACATAAAGGTCAAAATGAAGTAAATTTAACGAGGTTACGCCCCACAAAGGAACCTCCAAAGATCATTAGACGATGAGTGTGATTAAATGGTTTTCATATTTTTGGTATCTGTGAGGCGAACTTTGAATCGGGTCTGATCTGTGCTACGACATCTGTGCCATTAATGTCAGAGAACTTTCATGTGGGGAAGAAAAGAGAGAGAGCATTAAAGCTAAATTGCTCTGAGTTGAATCGGGAGTTTAAGCGTGACACGAGCTTAGCGACCTGTTCGCATCCTCTTTAGCAAGAAAAGACCACTGATTGAAATTGGAAATGAATGGAGGCCACATTCACGTCCACCAGCACGGCTGATTGCTGAACGTCTGTGCCGGCTTGCGGCTGAGGAGAGAAGCCGGAGCAGCGTTCCTTTAAACAAATTACAGTCCAATTTCCTGCAGGAAGCTGTACAGCTCCTTTTGCTCTGTTCCCATGACCAGACTGTCCATGGTGTAGCAACCACAGATGGAGACTTGAGGTACCCTGGTTACTCAGGACAGTCATATGAAGTGGAGGAAAAAAAGCAGATGTCCAGTTTGGTTTTTAGTGTTTAATGTTTGAGCGTTTCAGATAAAACATTGATAATTGATATTTTAAGTTGGCGGCACGGTGGCTTAGTGGTTTAGCATGTTCTCCTCTCAGCGCTAGGGATTCCCGGTTCGAATTCCTATCTGGGTGGAGTTTCCATGTTCTCCCCATGTCTGCGTGGGTTTTCACCAGGTTCTTCGGTTTCCTCCCACAGTTCCAAAAACATGGATCAAGGCCAATTGAGTTCTTTAAATTGCCCCATATAGAGTGTCTGTATGAGTGAGTGTGTGCCCAGCGTTGGATTGGTGTCCTGTCCTGGGTGTATCTGCCCAGCGCCTGAAAAATTTCTCCCCTTGATGGGCATGGGGAACCCCCCTGTAACCCTAGCGGACAGGGTGCAAGTCTATCGCTGGGTATGCACACACAAACACATGGGGCAATTTAGAGCATTCAAATTACCTTGAATCCACATATTTAGACTGTGGAAGGAAACTGGCGGACCCAGAGGAACCTAAACAAACTGCTAAACATCGTGGAAATGGCCAGTTTTATGATGTTAGATTGTTTTTGGAAGGTGGGAAGACTATATGAGATTATATCAGATTATATTCAGATTATATCAGATTATATCATGGCCCAAATTCTTACAGTCTGGAGACGTTTAGGTAATGGGTTACAGGACATGCTGCTGTAAGCAAAGCATTTTAAACGGTAGCTGTGACTCAAAGTTGATGTAAAAGGATATTTAATGGGAATAAATAATCTGCCGTTTAGCAGATCGGCAGGTTTTTTTCGTGCATACGTCGGCTGGATAGGTAAAGAAACTTCATTCCAAGCCCGACTCAGGAGGGCTGATATTTTTAGGAATTGGGGGTCAGCACTTGGCTGCTGGGTTGAGGCCCAGTCAAGCTGCAGTGGTTGCATTTCACAGTCCGGCTGCAGTCCGGCTGAAAGTTTCCATCAGCTGCAGGAGCTCCGGGACCTGGCAGCAGAGTTAATCCCCGCGTTTCTGACTGCGCCGAGGCATTTAACTCTTAATCGTATTTTTGGTTAACATCCTGGCAGCAGGACAGATACAAGAGAGGTAAATGTGGGTGGGTGGGCGGGTGGGTGGGTGGGTGGGTATGGGATGCATGAAGCCAAATTTATCAATGGCACAGTTTAAAGGGCAGCGGCTCATAAAACACACATCACAGTGCATTCAACATCCCTGCTGGTTAAGCACTGGAATTTATATTAAAATTAAAATTATGGACCTACTTTGAATAAACTTTCGAATGCCAAGTGAATCATGTGACTCCACCTCTCCTTTCTCATTGGCTCCCTGTAGCTGCTGCATTCAGTATAAGACTCTGACTCTAATCCACAGGACGATCCCTGGATCTGGCCCCTCTAACCTTCACTCTATGTTTCCAAAATACACCCCGACTCGTTCACTACGTTCTGGTGATGAATGTCACCTGGTGGTTCCACCACTGATCAATGGTGGAACCATCTTCCCAACTCTTTCTGACACAAAAAAAAAAAAAAAAAAAACACGAAACAAAAGGAACGGGATAGGATACTGATCGGCTTTAATGATTCCACAGTGCAGCTGGTTTTTCCGTAACAACTGACTCGTGTCAGTTAAATAAAAATAAATAAAAGCGTCTACTATTTTCACCATTGTTACATCATTTGGGACAGACATTTCATTTAATATAATTAGTAATCATGAACATTACGGCATGAAACTATCTGTAAGCTGTGAGTAGCTACCTGAATCGCTCATGAATAATGTCCAGATGTGCAGTGACCTTGAAGCCGTTAAATGCCACATTCACTAATTCATTGCTTTTCGTGGGCTGTCCCTCACACCTCCAAATAATGAAGTGGTTCAATCAAATCAGGAAGGTGTGGAACGAGGAGAACCGCGGTTCCATGATTGCGTATTTACTTTTACGCAACTTTATATTAATGCCGTGCAGACGGGAGGCGTGCTCTCCGAAGGGAATCCCGTTGATTAAAGCGGAACCTTGATTAAGCTTTTAAATCAATTTTTAAAATTAAATGATGGAAAATGACAGAATTTGGAAATACCAAGTGAAGAAACGACTAACCCGGTTAAACGCAGCTGACTGGCCCGGCGGAAAATGATGCAACGTTGTGTGAACCCATTGCATTAATGTTGTTTTTTTTTCGATGCTGCAGATATGTTAGAAAACCCCCGAGCACCACATGACATAGAGATTCTCATAATTCATAACACTGTGTTGGGTCTGTTTTATATATCCATCCATCCATTATCTTCCCCTTTATCCTATATTAGGGTCGTGGTGGGGGGGGGGGGGTGTTCCCTATGCCCATTCAGGGGAGAACGTTTCGGGCGCTGGGCAGATACACCCAGGACAGGGCACCAGCCTATTGCTGGGCACACACACATACACTTATATATGTGGCAATTTTGAGAACTCAATTAACTTGATCCATGTTTTTGGACTGTGGGAGGAAACCGGAGAACCCGGAGGAAACCCACGTGGACATGGGGAAAACATGGAAACTCCACCCAGATGGGGATTCAAACACTAAGCCACCATGCCGCCCATATATATATATATATATATATATATATATATATATATATATATATATATATATATATATATATATATATATATATTATATATATATATATATATATATATATATATATATATATATATATATATATATATATATAAGCGGCACAGTGGCTTAGTGGTTAGCACATGCGCCTTTCAGCGCTAGGGATTCCAGGGGGGGGGGGGGGGGGGGGGGGGGGGGGGGGGGGGGGGGGGGGGGGGGGGGGGGGGGGGGGGGGGGGGGGGGGGGGGGGGGGGGGGGGGGGGGGGGGGGCAAAAACATGGATCAAGTTAATTGAATTCTCAAAATTGCCCAATTTAGAGTGTGTCTGTGTGAGTGAGTGTGTGCCCAGCGATGGATTGGCGCCCTGTCCTGGGTCTATCTGCCCAGCGCCCGAGACGTTCTCCCCTGGATGGGCATGGGGAACCCCACCGCGACCCTAATAGAGGATAAGCGGGAGATAATGAATGAATGAATGAATATATATATATATATATATATATATATATATATATATATATATATATATATATATTTATAAATATATAAATATACGCACACACACACACACACACACACACACATATATATATATATATATATATTGATTGGGCAGGGATTTATGTTATTAAGTCCGATGTTGGACGCACTCAGTTAGGATGTTAAGATTTAAGATTAAAAAGCTTTATCGTCGTGTCTTGGTCATATTCTTAGTGCCATTTGATGTGCAGACTGTTCTGCTCGACTGCGAGCTCGTATTTCTCCACATCTGAATACCTTTCAGGAACTATTTCACATGATCTAAGTAAAAGGTCATTGTGCTTTATTTAAGCCGCTCCATGTTCCCGTGTACATGCAGTGGACATGTGTGTGCTGTTAGAACACAAAGATCACACACTCGCCATGATTATTATTCATAGTAATATTAGTTATATATATAAAAAAACACAAATAATGTGTTAAGAATGTATTTTGATTCCTCAGACCCACTTTTGGTAGATAACCATAGTAACTACCATAGTAACACAAGTTTAAGGTTAACCTGAAGAGTCTGAACAGTGTCCACAGTTTAGAGGTTGAGTAATATTCTCGGTCCTCTTTTACTTGTTTTATTTGTGGATGCAGATTTGTAGGGTGCACCCCGGTGTTGTGGCCAACCACTTTTCCCCTTCCTGGTTACTGTTTGTATCAAATCAACAGGACAATATTGCTTTTTTATACAAAATAATATGTCTTTTTTTATTCTCTAGACTCACGTTATAGAAAAAAAGCTGATATTCATGAATAATAAGTTGTATAAGATGTATTCTCATTATTCAGATCCAGATTTGCTCAATATTTTATTACCGGCCAACAAATCCCTTGAAGCCTCCCTGCCCCAGAGAACAAAAGACCTGAGGAGAGGGTCGTAAGTGTTATATGGCATGTACATGATACCAGTGCACTACAGATAAGGAAGATATTTTTAATTATATATTATGTCGGGGCGACACGGTGGCTTAGTGGTCAGCACGTTCGCCTCTCTAGAGATTCCCGGTTCGAATCCCCATCTGGGCGGAGTTTCCATGTTCTCCCCGTGTCCGCGTGGGTTTCCTCCGGGTTCTCCGGTTTCCTCCCACAGTCCAAAAACATGGATCGAGTCAATTGAATTCTCAAAATTGCCCCATATAGAGTGTGTCTGTGTGAGTGAGTGTGTGCCCAGCGATGGATTGGCGCCCTGTCCTGGGTCTATCTGCCCAGCGCCCGAAAGTCTCCCCTGGATGGGCATGGGGAACCCCACCGCGACCCTAATAGAGGATAAAGCGGGAGATAATAAATGAATGCATATTATGTCGGAAGTTTTTATGACCTTTTAAATTACAAGCTCATGGAAACAGCTATGGAGGAGTAAGCGGTCATTTTTTTAGGTTCATATCCCAATCTGGGTGGAGTTTTGTATGTTCTCCCTGTGTCCCCGGGTTCTCCGGTTTGCTCCCACAGTCCAAAAACATGGATTCAAGGTGAATTGAATGCTCTAAATTTCCACAATATATAGTGTGTGTGTCCACTGATAGATTGCCGCCCTGTCCTGGTGTGTTCATCGTCACCATGAGCTTATTAGTGTTGGGTTTGTGGGTGTTATGGTATATTATGCATATCTTATGGCCTCAGCTTATTGAACTGTATGATTGGATGCTGCAATAAAATATGAAAGTGTCAGGTGAGCCTCTGCTCATTTTGTGCTTTATATGTCGAAAGAGGTTCTGAATTCAGACTGGCCTGGAATTAATTGGGTCCTCGTGGAACAGTTGAATAGAAAGACCTGTTCCAGACTGGACTGGACTGAGAATTATTTTCTGGTTATTTAATATTCTAGAATGAAGTTCTCGTTCCACTCTCGCAGGAGACTTTTCACTTTTCAGTTACTTCGTGTGCATATCTGTGAAGTTAGAGAGGATGGTGAGACGACGGTTCCTTAGTGAGGCACACATTTTGCAGAATATGGAAAATAAATGACTTAAATAAGGAGACGCGGTCTTCGCAAACGCTCTGTCTACAGATTTAACCACCACGACTTTAAGTGCTTCTGCTTAATGAGCTGAACGGAGAGCATCTGCCCGACCCACCTCACAGGGTATGGCGCTGGGACGTCCAGATGGTTGGGCTTTTCAAACGTATGCGAAAACGTTGGCAGCATCTGTGTACGATCTGCGTACATGCCGGAAATAAATACGCACATCTTTAAGACTGACAGAGACACAGAGACCAAACCACGGACATCGATCCATTATCACCTTCCCCAATGTCTTTAAAGTCATTTAAAAGCTGCGACGTGTTTTTAAGGTGATCACATGGCGTCGGAATAAAAAGCGCAACACCCACAGATTTGGGGAACCTGCAGCGACAGCCCCTGCTGGACGTCTGACTCAGCATTATGAGTGGCTCCTCTGTACAGAGGACATGGTTTCACATCTGAAGAACAGCATTAACAATGAAATGGGGTTGAACTTGTGCTGTGGTTCATTTCTATGAATGATTTTTGAAATGTGTTCGGGAAATTAGCTGCTTATTAACTGAAAGGGAGATTTTCAATATTTATTCATTCATTCATTATCCCCATGCCCATCCAGGGGAGAACGTTTCGGGCGCTGGGCAGATACACCCAGGACAGTGCACCAATCCATCGCTGAGCACACACTCACTCACACACATACTCTATATGGGGCAATTTGGAGAATTCCATTAACCTTGATATATGTTTTTGGACTGTGGGAGGAAACCGGAGAACCCGGAGGAAACAGGGAGAACATGGAAACTCCACCCAGATGGGGATTCGAACCGGGAATCCCTAGCGCTGAGAGGAGAACATGCTAAACCACTAAGCCACCGTGCCGCCCGATTTTTATTATTAATTAATTAATTAATTCATTCATTCATTTATTCATTTATTATCTTCTGCTTTATCCTCTCATACCAGCACAGGGCGCCAGTCTATTGCTGGGTACATTCACTCACACAGACACACACACTCCATATGGGGCAATTTAGAGCCTTTAATTCACCTTAAATCCATGTCTTTGGACTGTGGGAAGAAACCAAAGAACCCAGAGGAAACCCGCACGGACACGGGGAGGACACAGGTTCTGTGATTTTCTCCCACAGTCCAAAAACATGTATTTAAGGTAAATTAAATACCTTAAATTGCCCCATGTAGTGGGTGTTTTTGTGTGCGTCTGTGTGAGTGAGTGTGCCCAGTTCCCGAAACTTTCTCCCCTGGAGGGGCATGGGGCCCCTTATAGAGGATAAAGCGGAAGATAATGGATGGATAGTGAATCAATGAATATAAACCCTAAATAATTCTGAACAGTGTCCACAGTTTAGACCGCTGGAGGTTGAGGTATATTCTCTGTCCTCTTTTATTTGTTTTATCTGTGGATGGAGTTTTGTGGGGTGCACCCCGGTGTTGTGGCCGACCATTTTCCCCCCTTTATGCTTACGGTTTATACTAAATCAACAGGAAATAATTCATTCATTCATTATCTTCCGCTTTATCCTATGTTAAGGTCACAGGGGGGTCCCCATGCCCATCCAGGGAAGAACATCTCGGGCGCTGGGCAGATAGACCCAGGACAGAGCGCCAATCTATCACTGGACACACACTCACTCTCACACACACACACACACACTCTATATGGGGCAATTTAGAGAACTCAATTGACCTTGATCCATGTTTTTGGACTGTGGGAGGAAACCGGAGAACCCGGAGGAAACCCACGCGGGGAGAACATGGAAACTCCACCCAGATGGGGATTCAAACCGTGAATCCCTAGTGCTGAGAGGAGAACATGCTAAACCACTAAGCCACCGTGCCGCCAACAGGACATAATATATAAAATAATATGTTTTTTTTATTCTCTAGTCTCAGATTATAGAAAACGAGCTGATATTCTGTACGTTATGTAAGGCATCCATTAAAAGCAGATGAAATTCTTTTTATAGTACACCGCTCATCCCATTGCATCTGGACAGGACGCCAATCTATCACTGGACACACACTCACTCACACACACACTCTATATGGGGCAATTTAGAGAACTCAATTGACCTTGATCCATGTTTTTGGACTGTGGGAGGAAACCGGAGAACCCGGAGGAAACCCACGCGGGTAGAACATGGAAACTCCACCCAGATGGGGATTCAAACCGTGAATCCCTAGTGCTGAGAGGAGAACATGCTGACCACAAAGCCACCGTGCCGCCAACAGGACATAATATATAAAATAATATGTTTTTTTTTATTCTCTAGTCTCAGGTTATAGAAAACGAGCTGATATTCTGTACATTATGTAAGGCATCCATTAAAAGCAGATGAAATTCTTTTTATAGTACACCGCTCATCCCATTGCATCTGTGTGACATCTGTCCAATGCAATTCTGTTACAACCTAAACGCATGAGCTGAAAAATACATCCCACATCTGTTACCAGCAGCTGCGGGGACTCTGCATTGCCTTACAGCACTGTGTCTTTGAACCGTTTTACGTATTAGAGATCCAATGTTTGTTTTTCTAAAAAGTACGAATGACTCTAATGTTATTGGGACATATTTTTAAATCCCTAATAGGAGATAAAAAGAATGGAAATAAATAAAAGGAATAGAAATATACTTGGTCATTAATTCCTAGAAGAAAATGAGGCCAAGCTTCAGGATTAAGAGTTAATTTAGAGGTAAAACGACGGCGTCAGGTGTTTATTCAGTCAACAGGATGACATGCAGGTGAGTAAACACTCTGTATTTAAAGAACAGGGATCCATCGAGGTCCAATCTATTTGTGAACCGTGGAACAAACAAGCAGAATTCTGAGGACCAGTCGAGCTGGAAGAGGCTAAAAAAAGACATTTCTGAAGAAGTCCACAGGACGGATCAGCTAACAAAGATCTGCTTTAAGAGCAAGGCGTGCCAGACGTTTACAAAGGAAACTTCTCATTTGCCTATTTTCTACACATTGTTTTGACATGTTGTGAGTGCGCCATGCGACCCAGCGCATTTTGGGAACCTATAGAATCGTCCGATCGGGGGAAAAGAAAAGGCATGTCCAGTTTTGCGTGCCAAAGTCAATGAATTCGATTGGACGTCTTAAAATAAGCCTCCCAGACCCGAGGTGGACCGCTGGAGCAACAGCAGGGTCACGGGTCACTGTTTGAGTTAATGACTTCATTAGAGTCTCGGAGGGGAGGGAGGGGGAGGGGGGGGGCCACGCCGAGCCGGAGAACACGATTTTGTCTCTGGCTCCCGAATGAAATGCAAGTCTGGTGTGATGGCAGACTCGGAGGACATACACTAATGAGGGGAAAAAAAGGCGATTAGTCGCAGAGTTTTACGTAACGAAGGTGTTTAATCTCAGCTTCTGAGGTCTTAACATCTGTTGAGACGTCGCCCCTATGACGAGTTTCGACAAGAGGGCAAATTAAAAGTTTAGCTGATGTTTTTAATTCATTCATCCATCCATCCATTATCTTTCCCTTAATCCTCTATTAGGATCACGGGTGGAGGGGGGGGGGGACGTTTTGGGCGCTGGGCAGATACACCCAGGACAGGGTGCCGATCTATCGCTGGGCACACACTCACTCACAGACACACCCTATATGGGGCAATTTAGAGCATATAATTTATCTTGAACACATGTTTTTGGACTGTGGGAGGACACAGATGAACCTGGAGAACATGCAAACTCCACCCAGATTGGGATTCGAACGTAGATCTTCCTCACTGACAGGAGAACGTGCTAAACCACTAAGCCACCGCACCGCCCCATCTTTATAATTGTTCTCCCTGTGTCCACGTGGGTTTCCTCCGGGTTCTCCGCTTTCCTCCCACACTCCAAAAACATGGATCAAGGTCAATTGAGTCCTTCAAATTGCCCCATATAGAGTGTGTCTGTGTGAGTGAGTGTGTGTCCAGCGATAGATTGGCATCCTGTCCTGGGTGTACCTGCCCATTGCCCAAAACGTTCTCCCCTGGATGGGCATGGGGAACCCCCCCCGAGACCATCATAGAGGATAAAGCGGAAGATAATGGATGGATGGAGTAATGTCACGGCTGAACAAACGATCCAGCCAATCAGATTTCACAAACGCCACTACCTGTTTTATAATAAGTACTATATTACGGTTGTGGGCGGCATGGTGCTTTAGTGCTTTAGTATGTTCTCCTCTCAGCACTGGGGATCCAGGCTCGAATTCCAATCCGGGTTGAGTTTGCATGTTCTCCCCGTGTCCACGTGGGTTTCCTCCGGGTTCTTCGATTTCCTTCCACAGCCCAAAAACATGGATTCAAGGTAAATTGGCTGCTTTAAATTGCCCGATATAGTTTTTGTGCGAGAGTGTGTGATACCCAGTGATAGATTGGCACCCTGTCCTGGGTGTATCTGCACAGCGCCTGAAACATTGAGACGTTGGATGGTCATGGGGAGAGCATTACCGCCCCCCCCCTGGCCCCGCCCCTAATAGAGCATTAATAATACATTAATTTCGCGGGAGCGCAACACTTTTTGTCTGGTGACAGACCGGTTCATACGGGGCTGTAGAGATAACTGCAATAGAGATAACACCATGCTGAAGCACAATACAGCTCACTAAAATATTTAGATACTCTGCTTTGATTTCATAACAGAGTCTGTGTGTACAACAGCTGTGCACTGCAGATTTATTATTTAATATCTTGTGTTACAAGATAACACAAAGGAAAATTAAAATACTTTTCCTAAGGTTGGGAATAAGAGGGAATTATTGGGGACAATTATGTTTTTAATTTTATTAATGAAATCATAAGTATCTTTTAAATAGCTGTTGTGTTTTTGTGGTAGGGGATTCAAGTAATAATTCATAAATTCAGCAACTCTATGGGATTCCGAGCCACAATCACTCACAATCGGTCTGCCGTCGGGATCTCGAAGGGGTGTGGCCAGCTTTTCGGATCTTTGTGAACTTTCGGGAGACAGTAAAATGTTCTTTCCCGTTGTGCATCCGGGCCCAACAAATAGAAAAGCTGTTTTTTAGTAATGAATTTATCTAAATATAATTTTTCTAAAGGGGCAGCATGGTGGCTTAGTGGTTTAGCACGTTCGCCTCTCAGCGCTAGGGATTCCCGGTTCGAATCCCCATCTGGGTGGAGTTTCCATGTACTCCCCGTGTCTGCGTGGGTTTCCTCCGGGTTCTCCGGTTTCCTCCCACAGTCCAAAAACATGGATCAAGTCAATTGAATCCTCAAAATTGCCCCATATAGAGTGTGTCTGTGTGAGTGAGTGTGTGCCCAGTGATGGATCGGCGCCCTGTCCTGGGTCTATCTGCCCAGCGCCCGAGACGTTCGCCCCTGGATGGGCATGGGGAACCCCACCGCGACCCTAATAGAGGATAAAGCGGAAGATAATGAATGAATGAATGAATTTTTCTAAAATGGGTCGCTGTAGGTCCCATGTTTGCATTTGTATCGTTTCGTCTAATTTTATATAGTGGTTTGAATTATTTAACCGTCGATACGCTTCTTTTAAATATTGTTTTTTATCCATTATAACGATTTTAGACCCTTTATCTGCCGGTTTTATAACTATATGTTTAATGTTTTAAAATTTTTTTAGAGCCGTTCGTTGTTCCGAATTTACGATTTATCACCATTTGTCTTTCTCTATTGATTAAAGTATTTATAAATTCATTTGTGTTATTAGACGGTGGATTCTATTTAGAGGGTTCACACAACGGTTGGATGATGTTTCGTAATTGAAGTAATCAAGTATTTTAATTTTCCTATGAAGTGTAGAGCTGATATGCATTTCTGTAACTGCTATAGAGTAATAAAGTGATCTATATTGCTACTGTGCTTACACACACTTATACACACACACACACACATCACCCAGGGAGCAGTTAGGTGTCTTGCCCAAGGGCACTTCTTCCGTAGTACTTGTTGGTACCGGGAACTCGAACGGGAACTTTCAGATGGCAAGGCTGGTCCCTTAACTACATGCCTACAAGCACCCCAATTCTGCACAACACCACACATTCTAAACACCTTTTATTGAAGTATTAAAGGGTAATTACGGTGATTTTCAGTGCTATTGTGAGATGTGAGTATAATAACATAACATCGCAGAAGCGGCTCGCAGTAATGAATATTTAATGCCGTGGATGATACTGAATTGTGCAACCCATCCAGGGCTGACCCTGATTATATGTGCGCTACACAGTCCACGCCGGGGCCCACACCGACGCCCGCGCTTCGTCGCACTCTCTTGTCAAAGCGCAGATCACGGTTTCATTTACAGCTCTGATGTGACAATAAAACAGACGGCTCCGGCAAATCATGAGAGGAAAGACAGCATGGGGATGAAATATGGGAACTGTGATTAGAAACCGCCTTCCCTCCTCTCCAAGTTTGTTGGCGGCGGCCGAACCGCAAACATGTGATTGCACGAAAGCTGGTCATCTGCGAGTTTGTGGCTGAGAGTTGAAATAAAGTTCAAACACTACGATCTTATTAAATTCATTCATTCATTCATTCATCATCTTCGCTTAATCCTATATTAGGGTCGTGGGGGGGGGGGGCATCCAGGGAAGAACGTTTTGGGCACTGGGCAGATACACCCAGGACAGGGTGCCAATCTATCGCTGGGCACACACTCACTCACACAGACACACTCGATATGGGGCAATTGGGAGAACTCAATTGACAATTGATCCATGTTTTTGGACTGTGGGAGGAAAGCGGAGAACCCGGAGGAAACCCACACGGACACGGGGAGAACATGGAAACTCCACCCAGATTGGGATTGGAACTGGGAATCCCTAGCGCTGAGAGGCGAACGTGCCAGACAACTTCGAGCCGCCTTCGATCTTATTAAATTGCGTTTTTTTAAAAATAGTTAACCATCACTCATTAAAAAAAAAAAAGTCGTTTAATCGTTGACGAGTTGGGTGTTGGAGAATTCAGCGAGGTTTCAGACAGAGCCACATCCTGAATCCTGAGGCTAAGAGCTCTCAGCAGACGAGGGACGTCGTGAGGTCTTAGGTTTCTAGCTGTGAAAGTACAAACCCTGTTTTTTTCCATAAGTGTTCTGTACCTGCAGTGCAGACAGGAAGACAAAGTTGTTGCTGTGTACGGTTGCCATGCAACAAGCCCTCTCATGTGTTAAGGCTGAGGCTCTAATCCACGCATGACAGCGACTGCCGTGCTCTTTAAGATTCATCACTTTCATAACATGATAATGAGCATGCGTCTCACAGACGTCTTGCAACAGACAGACAGAGGTGAGGGTGTGCGGGTTCGACCCGGTCCGATGTGCGTTATGTCATGGAAACTACATTTCGGCAAAAGTTGAACAGACAATCACAAAGCTGATTTCCATCCATCCATTATCTTCCACTTTATCCTCTATTAGGGTCGTGGGGGGGTTCCCCATGCCCATCCAGGGGAGAACATTTCGGGCGCTGGGCAGATACACCCAGGACAGGGGGGCAATCTATCACTGGGTACACACTCACTCACACAGACACACACAAACACACTCTACTATATGACTGTGGGAGGAAACCGGAGAACCCGGAGGAAACCTACATGGACACGGGGAGAACATGGAAACTCCACCCAGATGGGGATTCGAACCGGGAATCCCTAGTGCTGAGAGGAGAACATGCTAAACCACTAAGCCACCATGCCGCCCCAAAGCTGATTTCATGAAACTAAAATAAATTAAAAATAAATCTGCATCTCATTTATACTATACAATCATTATTCAGTTTATCAGCTCCACTGAGCAGACAGTATGACTGGACTTTGTAGTTCTATAATTATAGACTGTAGTCCATTGTTAGTTTGGGATCAGCGTAGAGTGGACATCATTAGAGTTGTGGAGTGTGACGGAAAGACGGATACGGTCACATCCCATCCTTGTTTACAAAAGACTAAGCTTTTGGCTTCTGCTCTTTTTATAATCAATTTTAATGAAAAAACAGGATTCATTTTCTTTGGTCTTTTTTTTTTTTTTTCAGTTATATAAGTTTATGTTGCAGTGCCCTAACTTTTCTAAAAATAAAGATTTGTAGCTTAGTTACAGCAGTGGCCTAAAATAACTGACGTCATTTATATTTCGTCCATTGATACTTACATTAATAATAATGTATATTAATACATTATTATTATTTATTATATGTACCAATAATTCTTTCATTCATTCATTCATTCATTCATCATCTTCCGCTTTATCCTCTATTAGGTTTGCAGGGGGGGTTCCCCATGCCCATCCAGGGAAGAACGTTTCGGGCGCTGTGCAGATACACCCAGGACAGGACGCCAATCTATCTCTGGGCACACACTCACTCACACACACACACACACACACACACACACACACACACACACACACACACACACACACACACACACACAGACTCTATATGGGGCAATTTGGAGAATTCAATCGACTTGATCCATGTTTTTGGACTGTGGGAGGAAAGCGGAGAACCCGGAGGAAACCCACGCGGACACGGGGAGAACATGGAAACTCCACCCAGATGGGGATTCGAACTGGGAATCCCTAGCGCTGAGAGGAGAACATGCTAAACCACTAAGCCAGCCCTTATACCAATAATACATGAAATAATTCCAAATCGTCTTTCCGCTTCCTTTTCATAGAGTTTCCCCCGGTTGCCCCACTTTCTGATACGTATTTACTTATTAACTCACAATTTCAGCATCATTTGTTGCCAGGGTCCAATAATCTACCTACTGCATTCACCATGAGCTCTGCAGCCTGATAGAATTAATCAAGTTATTGCTTCAACCAATCAGATTTTCAGTTGGCGACGCCAAGGTCTTTAAGCAGCGTCAGCGTATTTACAGCATATTCACACACATTCAGCAAATTAAAACCTGCGTCAGACATACGACTCGACTTTCGGCATTGGCTTCGATGGCGATAGAAAGGGACCACTTAATGGGACTCATTAAAGGGAAAAGAAATGTAAGGAAAAAGGAGGATGGATTTTAACCTGTAAACTGAATTTCCATGGCAAGCAGAACACAACTGACCAAGAAAGATCAATGAAACGCATGCAAACGCGTCGGTACAAAAAGAAACGTATAAAAAAAAAAAAGGTCCATTCAGGATGCCACGTTCGATTAATTAAAAGGTACATTTTGTAGACATCTACTGCAGCTTTCTGTGAGCCCTGCTCTCCATTTAACTGCTCCGGCGATGAGTACGCACTCTCCCTGGCTCCGGGGTGATGATGGATTACTGCGGGGAGCAGAACTCTGGATGGGAAAGCTCGGATCGGCTCGCTGACACAAGCAACATTTTCTAAGGATGAAGGGCACCTTGCCAGGGACCACCACTTTTCCTCTCGGCTCCCGCCCGCCCCACTGGTCTCCCTTCCCCCCACACATACACTTCATTATCCTGCTCGGTCTTCTGTCCGTGTTGCTGCTCCTGCACTACATTAAATAATTCTGCGCCCCTTCGACGTGATGGAAAATCAAATCAGACTGAGTTTCCATAGACAATTAAAAAAGGTCATTTTCATGAAGTCGACTCACTTCCTTTATTATTTCCAGAAGTAATTTACATTTAGGCACTAGGGATTCCCGGTTCGAATCCCCATCTGGGTGGAGTTTCCATGTTCTCCCCGTGTCTGCGTGGGTTTTCTCTGGGTTCTCCGGTTTCCTCCCACAGTCCAAAAACATGGATCAAGTTAATTGAATTCTCAAAAAATTGCCCCATATAGAGTGTGTCTGTGTGAGTGAGTGTGTGCCCAGCGATGGATTGGCGCCCTGTCCTGGGTCTATCTGCCCAGCGCCCGAGACGTTCTCCCCTGGATGGGCATGGGGAACCCCACCGCGACCCTAATAGAGGATAAGCGGGAGATAATGAATGAATGAATGAATGAA
>JAFMOD010001148.1:54095-89019 GCA_019802435.1 Corydoras maculifer
ATATATATATATATATATATATATATATATATATATATATATATATGTACTGATTTTCACAAGGTTGCCTGTTAAAAATACATTTATAGAATAAATAGTGTTCTGTTGAATACTATAACCATCACAGGTTAAATTCTAAAATGGCCCAAGATTGGTACCCACTGAACTGCGAGTTCTATATCCAGTTGTCACGATGTGAAGTGCAGAGACTGAATCTATAGTAGAGTTGGATAATTTACTGATTTAATTCTTAGCGAAATATCATAATCTATACCAAATATCACAAACATCTATGTCCTAGTGGATTATTTTTTTTACAGCTTTTTACAACTTTGTTTCTTTATGCCACACAACTGAAATAAAAAAGATTTAAAGACGTAAACGAGAAATAGTTATACCGGGGGGTTTCTACAATGGTGAATACAATAAAAGTCACCTCCACTGTAGAGGTATAAGGGTCAATGATGATAATGCTGTCATCAAGCAGACTTTATGACACACCCATGAGACCGAATGGTGAGCCTTCTGGTCTATATGAAAACAATTCTTTAAATTATTTTGAGACAGTCTGCCTAGTACTCTAACAGTATTGTTTTTTCAATTCTAACAATAACTCTACCCAACACATGATCTCGTGGGTTTCCACAGCCATGCTTCGGAATCACGTTTATCACATTTAAAAGTCTGAAGACACGTTAACTGATTATACGTGACAATATGAGGAAATGTAGATTATTTTATTTATTACAGCTTATAGTGATTTGCCACGAAATGGCTTTTGAAATGCACACCGTAATCATTCCAGTTTCTTTAATCTGCCAATCATGGCGTCCCTCCGCTCATCTCTCTTCACATCTGTCTAATACGTACAAAGAGAGAACGACATGAATTATTTACCACCACTTTAACCCCACTGCTGCCTTTTGAGTCGCCACTTTTGCTTTTATTGTGCTCGCTTTTCAAAAGGGAATGTCGGGGACAATAACTCATTAATCCAACAATAAGCCTGCACTGAATGAGTAATAAACCCGCGTCGGAACCACGGGAGCTCGGACATCTGCCGCTTAAGAGCAGTTACAGGAATACAGTTTGGGCCGAGGTTTGGACAATCGGCTGCTTTGTTGGCGTTCTCTCTTTTTCTGTTGTTTATATACTTATGATCTTCCGTGTGTGTGTCTGCAGTACAGGATCGGGCAGCTCTATATGATCAGCAAACACAGTCACGAGCAGAGCGAGAAAGGTGAGGGGGTGGAGGTGGTGCAGAACGAACCGTTTGAGGACCCGACCTACGGACCGGGCCAGTTCACAGAGAAACGGGTCTATCTCAACAAGTAGGTGCAAGGATGTTTATCACTTCCGAAATCCATCCATCCATCCATCCATCCATCCATATCCATTATCTTCTGCTTTATCCTCTACTAGAGTCACGGGGGGGGGGGGGGGACGTTTCGGGCGCTAGGCAGATTTCCCGAGGACAGGACGCCAATCTATCGCTGGGCACACACTCACTCACACACACACACACTCTATATGGGGCAATTTGGAGAATCAAGGTTTAACTGCAAGTTTGGCGTACCAGTTTCCTGAACCCAAAATGATTTGGGTGTGGTACTTAAAGCACCTTTCTTTGTGTTCCACACAGCTTTCAGCCAGCAGCAGTCCAAAACTAAGATCACATTTAGTCTGTGACAAGCAAAACCACTGGGGGCTGCAGAAATCAGGCTTTATTATTATTATTATCCCTTTTGAGCAGCGAGACAGAGGCTGTCTGAGAATTAAAAAATATAAAATAAAAAATAAGAAACCCGAAGAATCCACAGATTAACTGTAATTAAGTCAGAACTTCAGTCGCCTAATTAAAGTTTTCATTTTTTTGCCCATAAACCCAGTAAGGGGTCAGTCAGTTTGAATGAAATCCTAAAATGAAAGCTCTGCCTTCGTGGTTATAGACTACACAGTGAGATATACCTTAACAAAAGAGCCAGCAAGCATACGACGCCAGGAAGTCACAAAAGCGTCAGAGTGAAAGCTCTCTTATCAAATACATTCTGTATTGAAAGACTTTGGTTTGGATACGACAGGCGTTCTTGGGCGAGCCTTGGGAGGCAACGGCATCAGAATAAAGGCCCGTTGCTCTGAAGCAGATATGATGCAAGACTGCTGTTTGTGACAGAATATGGACAACTTGCTTAGAACTCTCTGTGCTGGTGGAATATTTGATCAGAATCAGGGTTGTAGGCTGGTTTATGATTCATCCATCCATCCATTATCTTCTGCTTTATCCTCTATTAGGGTTGCGGGGGGGTTCCCCATGCCTATCCAGGGGAGAACGTCTTGGTCACTGGGTATATACACCCAGGACAGGGCGTCAATCTATCACTGGGCACACAAACCCACATACACTCTAAATGGGGCAATTTGGAGAACTCAATTGACTTGATCCATATTTTTGGACTGTGGGAGGAAACCGGAGAACCCGGAGGAAAGCCACGCAAACACGGGGAGAACATGGAAACTCCACCCAGATTGGGCCACTAAGCCCCCTTGCCGCCCACAAACTCAGTTTCAACTCATTCATTCATTATCTTTCTCTTTATCCGCTATTAGGGTCGCGGTGGGGTTCCCCATGCCCATCCAGGGGAGAACGTTTCGGGCACTGGGCAGATACACCCAGGACAGGGGGGCAATCTATCGCTGGGCACACACTCACTCACACAGACACGCATGCATATACTCTTTATGAGGCAATTTGGAGAACTCAATTGACTTGATCCATGTTTTTGGACTGTGGGAGGAAACCAGAGAACCCAGAGGAAAGCCACGCAGACACGGGGAGAACATGGAAACTCCACCCAGATTGGGATGCGAACCTGGAGTCCCTAGAGCTGAGAGGAGAACATGCTAAACGACTATGCCACCGTGCCGCTCGGTTTATGAATCAATTTTTTGTAGTTATTAAAAAAAAAAAACGTTTTTGCCTTAAACGTGTGAAGAGAAAACCTTTCGACTACTTCTGTTTAGAATGTCTGTTTACTTCTTCATCATTAAATGAATGCCTTCTGGAAGAAATGTGGACTTTGCCGCTTCTAATTAAAGATAAAACCCTCACCGATGTGAATGAACACAGAAAACAAGGAACTTGGATAACAAACAAAAAAAAGAAGAAAAAAAATGGCTGGGAGATGATATGAGATATTAAGCCGGCTTTTTGGCAGAGTGTTCGAACAGACAGCAGGGTGAGGTCCATCTTGCATAACGTGTATTATTTGAGATTTCGTTTAGAGGAGCTGTATCTTCGTTTACACCCACTGACCACCTGCCTGAGCATGGAAATGTGGGTGAAGTGAGAAACCGCATTTGGATTGGGACGGTTATCTGCTCTGTGCATTTCCTACATCTGACTCCGTCCAAAATAAAAATCAAACATGCTTTTGATGAGATTACAGCTTATGTTAAAGTGAACTGTATGTTTAAGGCTATATAAACACCTGAACAATGGACAAATCTACCTGATGGGTCGTATTGAAAGTGAGATTGGGGGTTGAAACCTTTTTTTTGTCAACATTTTAAGGTGACAGTGTTAGAGAGTTCAAGACCACGTGAAGCTGAATATAGATCGTCCGTGTTTATTCCAACACACACTGAATTGATTGATTAATTGATTGATTAATTGATTGATGATACTTAATTAACAGATGGCATACATGGGAAAACCAAAAAGGCAGGGAATAAAAAAAAGAAAAACCTTTAAGCACACAGCACATATATTATTCTATTATTCATTCATTCATTATCTTCCGCTTTATCCTATATTAGGGTCGCGGAGGGGGGCGGGGGGTTCCCCATGCCCATCCAGGGGAGAATGTTTCGGGTGCTGGGCAGATACACCCAGGACAGGGCGCCAATCTATCACTGGACACACACTCACTCACACAGACACACTCTATATGGGGCAATTTGGAGAACTCAACTGACTTGATCCATGGTTTTAGACTGTGGGAGGAAACCGGAGAACCCGGAGGAAACCCACGCGGACACAGGGAGAACATGGAAACTCCACCCAGATGGGGATTCGAACCGGGAATCCCTAGTGCTGAGAGGCGAACATGCTAAACCACTAAGCCACCGTGCCGCCCTCATTATTATATTATACTATATGAAATTAACATACACATTACGCCACTCAGGCCCCTCTTGCTGGACCGGGGAAGTCAAAACAGTAAAGGTGTGTAGATCTGGGAGGATGAGGGGGGGGGGGGGGGTTGGAGAGTTTGTATTCTCACTTCGCAGAATGTCATAGCGACAACACAGCATTGGTCCTCGGACATCCAGCAAAAAAGTTCTGGGAAAAGCAAAGTCGGTAGCCTGGAATCGCCAGGAAAACCACAGCAACAGTTCATCTGGGGGAATTCCACTGAGCAGCTTGCCCCACAAGACCAGCTGACATCACAGGGAGTCCAAAACAGGACAGCCCGTGAATTCCTGATCCCACAGTCCTATAAACTCATTCCGATAGCTTCTCCGAGATCGATTCTATGCTCCGAATAAAGTCACAGTCTGAGTTCCAATGGCTCTGCCCAGCACATCCATCATGTTGGGTAGCTCTGACCCAACCCTCTTCATTTCCCGATACACCAGGGCAACGCCTAATCCAATCCGCAGAATACTCATGATCATTTCCAAATAGATAAACATCATCTGTATAATGAAAAAGTATAAAGAAACAGCCAAAATAAATATATGATAGATGTATGTATATTCTTTTGGTTTTCTTACATCACTCGCTCACATTAACTGTAAAAAATGCTGAACATTTTGCAGATAAAATGAAACCGAATGTGTGAATCCAATGTACAATAGTCTCCGCCTTCGTCTGTATTTCAGATTCTGCGCTCCTGTCCATCTGTCTTCTCAAGTGAAATGATATTATATTCTGCTGGTTTTAGTCATCTTTTGTGAGTTGTTACATCGGTCCCTCAAGGCCTCCAAAGAAAGCATGGATCTTATTACAGCACTTTCCATTACACGACTTAATCTGGGGATCATTGATGAGACAGAATTCCCTGCAGGCTGGGCTGATAGATTTGGCTGCTTTGCTTTTATTATTAAAAAAAAAAAAAAACACTTCTCTCTTTTGCTCTTTATTTTTTTGTAGTAAATTACCCAGTTGGGCTCGGGCCGTGGTACCCCGGATCTTTTATGTGACGGAGAAGGCGTGGAACTATTACCCCTATACAATCACAGGTAAAAATCCCATTTCACTTTTAAACTAAAATGTTTAAAATCAAAATTCATTCATTCATTATCTCCCGCTTATCCTCTATTAGGGTCGTGGGGGGGTCCCCATGCCCATCCAGGGGAGAACGTCTCGGGCGCTGGGCAGATACACCCAGGACAGGGCGCCAATCCATCGCTGGGCACACACTCACACACACAGACACACTCTATAGGGTGCAATTTTGAGAATTCAATTAACTTGATCCATGTTTTTGGACTGTGGGAGGAAACCGGAGAACCCGGAGGAAACCCACGCAGACACGGGGAGAACATGGAAACTCCACCCAGATGGGGATTCGAACCGGGAATCCCTAGAGCTGAGAGGCGAACGTGCTAAACCACTAAGCCACCGTGCCGCAAAATCAAAATTAAATAATGAAAAAAAAAAATTCTGATTATTTGCTATAATTTCACACCACCTCGTGATTGTGGTACCATTTTATTTATCTACGAGACTTTATTATGTGTTTCATATTGGGGGCTTAATGGTTGGTATGTTCTCCTCTCAGCGCTAGGGATTCCAGGTCCGAATCCCAATCTGGGTGGAGTTTGCTTGTTCTCCCCGTGTCTGTGTGGGTTTCCTCGCACAGTCCAAAAACATGGATTCAAGTAAATGGAATGCTCTAAATTGCCCCATATAGTGTGTGTCTGTGTGCCACACCTGAAAAGTAGTTTTGACTACTTTTTTATTAGAATTAAGAAAATTAATTAATTAAGAAAACAGTTTTTACACCGTTCCAGATCACATGAATTATTACATGGAGGTTTGTGCTCAACCTCTACCTGGAATCAAAGCTCTGGTTTCCTGGCACAGTCCAAAAACATGGATTCAAGGTCATTTAGTTTTCTAGTTTTTAGTTTTTACATTTGTTAAATGTCTCTACATGGCTGTCCTACATTGTTGTTGCTGCCTGGCCGCTCAAGGAGGACGAGTCCCCCACTGAGTCTTGGTCCTCCCAAGGTTTCTTCCTTGAATAACAACATAAAAGGGAGTTTTTTCTTGCCACTGTCGCTTCGGCTTGCTCTTTGGGGGTTTAAAGGCTTTTCATTCTGTAAAGCTGCTTTGTGACAATGTACTGTTGTAAAAAGCGCTATATAAATAAATAACTTGAACTTGAACTTGATTTGGTGAATTGGATGCTTTAAATTGCCCCATTTATTACGTGTGTGCATAGTGAGGCATCCTGTCCTGTGTGTATCTGCCCAGCGCCTGAAACGTTCTCCATTGGATGGACATTGCAACCATAGTATAGGATTAACTGGAAGATAATGGATGGATGGCTTGATAGTTTTTTTTTTTAAATAAAGGTGCACATCCATCAGTGCATATAAATCATTATCATTTATTTTTTTAGATTACAATTTAGTCTGTGAGCTTTTACCAAATGTACAGAAGCAACAAAAAGGACACTAAAGAACTGCATGGACTAACGAATCCATGGGTCCATATTTAACCTTTAAGCATAAATATTTTAAAACTTACTTTCAATTACATTTGTTCTTAAGAATAATTATTACGTTTATGAGGTAAATGCTTTTAAAATTGACCAGAATGTCAAAAAAAAAATCCCGAGTTCACTCTCGGTGGTCAGTGTAACTCGGTAAACAGCGACAAAAATAAACCAACGGAATCAATCAGTCTCTATCTCTACAGTCTCTATTCGATCACTGACCTTAAGTCTGATTATTTACAGTATCTAATCACCGCTTCATGTGATTTTGACCTCACGCTCTTCCTCGTTTTTCTCTCCTCACGCTCTCATTTGTGTTGAACCCTCATCTGGAATCAAGAGTACACGGTGAGTACCATTAAACCTTCTCCCTCGTCAGGGGCGGCCTGTGCGAGACCTTGAACTGAAAATGACAAACTTTTTATAATTCACTTTTTTCTGCTCGTAGTCGGGCAGAATGCGGGGGTTCAGCCTTGTCCCGCTGTGCGTTCTGTGAATACGCTGCAATTTCCCTGCTCTCACATTTTAGCCATCGCAAGAGTGTAGCTTCGAGCAAGGTCATTCATTTTCTGACCCATCATCATCTCTTCACAAAGCAATTCCGAACCCATGGCTTGGTCTTTCTTATACATTGTGAAGCACATCGACAGAGATCCATCAAATTGTATATTTTTGCCCACCTCGTTTTTTCGGAAACGTTAAACATGCACGCGGAGTCCTCATTCTGTAAACCATCACGTGGCCATCGTGTAAGATCAAGTGATGTATTAATGTCATGCAGCAGAACCCGTTATTGTTTTTGTAACCCAAAGGTCTGGACTGAATGAGACGGTCGCGTCGATTTACTGAGACATGAGCCACAAGAGCCTGCGCGAGCGAAACAGGAATATTCATTTACGAGCGTCTGTGGTAGCTTACCACGCTGGTTCACTACGTGAAGTCAAATCATTACTATAATTAACATCTGGGCTCAGCAGAAGACAAGAAACAAATCACATGAGCTTAATGGAGGAGCAAGAGAGCCCGCTGAGATACAGGGGGGAATAATTATGTTGGTCCTGAAAGTTGGAACAGGAAGGAAAGCTCAGAACATGTATTGGTATTTGGGTTATTAACATTGTACATCTATTAAATTAAATTTTATTTGCTCTGTTCAATAAACCACGAGGATCACACCCCACAGCACCCTGCTGACTGTTTTTATGGCCTTGTTCAGAACAGTCTAACAGTTTAAAAGCCAGTTTCTCTAAATGTTCAATAACCCCTGCTTAGCCCCCCCCCCATCACATAGTGTAACAATTAGAGTATGGTTAGAGTTACCATAGCAACAGTAGAGTGTGAATCCTGGGAGAAAGATGCCAAAAACATTACATACTACATGTACAGCAGCAATGCACTTTTATTTTATGATATTAAGATCCAGGCGGCACGGTGGCTTAGTGGTCGGCACGTTCGCCTCTCAGCACTAGGGATTCCTGGTTCGAATGGGAGGAAACCGGAGAACCCGGAGGAAACCCACGCAGACACGGGGAAAACATGGAAACTCCACCCAGATGGGGATTCAACCCGGGAATCCCTGGTGCTGAGAGGAGAACGTGCTAAACCACTAAGCCACTGTGCCGCCCTTATTATTATTATTATTATAATTAGGGATTCCAGGTTGAAATCCCCATCTGGGTGGAGTTTCCATGTTCTCCCTGTGTCTGCGTGGGTTTCCTCCGGGTTCTCCGGTTTCCTCCCACAGTCCACAAACATGGATCAAGTCAATTGAGTTCCCCAAATTGCCCCATATAGAGTGTGTGTGTGTGTGTCCCCTGTCCTGGGTGTATCTGCCCAGCGCCCAAAACGTTCTTCCCTGGATGGGCATAGGGAACCCCCCCGCGACCATAATAGAGGATAAAGCGGAAGAAAATGTTTCTTTGTGCTGGTACAAATGCCTGGAGTGTATATCCACTACATCCCATGGATTAAATACCCCAAACACTTGGGGCAGCAATAAATTCCTAAATTTCCCTTAGGGATCAATACAGTATCTATCTCTCTATGCACTACATGAACAGAAAGCCAAATAAAATGGTAAGTTTGCTCTCGGTGGTCAGTGTAACGAAGTGAGGAAGCGAAGTTTAATCCCTCAGATGTACAGTCTCCATTCGATCACCGACTTTCAGGCTTGAACCAAAAGATTGAGTCTCTTGTCTTTTATTTCTCTCGCTATTCGCTTTCTCCTCTTTTATTAATATTTAACCATCAGCGTGCTGGCAGGCAGAACTGAAACAGAATTATAAGTCACTTTAATAAGCTTTACTTTTTTTCCACTCTCCTGATTCCATGCTCCGAACTTCACTCTCTGTCATCGGTCCGCCGCCCGTCATAGTGTTGTTTCCATAACACCCCGACACGCGGTGACTGCAATTACTTTAATCATTGAGTTATGTCAAGTCTACAAAGGCTCCTAAGCTTTAGGGCCCGAGAGGATCTTGGGGATCAGTAGAGAACAGGCCTTTAAATGCAGCTGTTGGATGATAACTCATTTTTACAGCTGACTGGGAAACGCCAGGATAATAAACCATCAGACCTGACAACAACCTGCAAATCTCTGTTGCACTTTCGGCCACACAGAGCGAAGCTGGGCCCACCTCATTTCCTTTTAAAGCACCATGCCAAGCTTTATACACCACATCCCAGGATTTGAACCGTAATTCAGCTGCATCATGTTTGTTATTCTTGGTTATCCTCAGTTAGAGAAGAACCTGTTCACCGTAAACAATTTCAAAGCCAGAACCTCGTGACACGCAGAACCTCACGCTCTACCAGCGCTCCGTGGTGAGACGGCCGTGCTGCGACATGTTCCATGACATCTTGTCCAAGCGGGGAGCGATGGGGCATCAACTGCCGCTGCCAACTGTACCACGCTGTGCCGCCGCATTCGTGAGGACAAACCGATAACGTCAATAACATCAAACTCACAGAGAAGAAATCAAAATGCACTGTACATTCGGCGTGTGGACAAAACAGCAGATTCATCTGAGACCTCTGAATGAATGGCATGACTCTCTGAGGGTCGGGATCATTTATAAATTCGTCAAATGTCTTGGCGTGATTTTTTAATATGCTGTTATCATTATATACTTATATATTCATACACATATAAACAATTCCCATTTATTTACTTCAAGCTCTATATAGACGCACGTTGTAATTGCACACTGTGGACCATCTGTTTCTCTACATGCTTTGTTGGTATGAATCCTCCATTTTGAGAATCCACCTGAGAGCAGCTATTATATAAGTGGTGAATAATTCTCAGCACTGCGGTGACTCTGACATGATGGTGGTGTGTTGGTATGCGTGGTGCTGGATATATAGATAGATCAAACTATATATGGATGGAGTTTTCAAACACCTGAATCAGAGGATGACAATACAAAGTACGCACCAAAAAACGGGTTACTCAACTCAACTCAACTCAGTTTTATCTATAAAGCACTTTAAAAAACAGCAGCAGCTGCGACAAAGTGCTGTACATGGTTTAAACTTATTCAATCATTCATTCATTATCTTCCGCTTTATCCTATATTAGGGTCGCGCCCATCCCCATTCAGGGGAGAACGTTTCGGGCGCTGGGCAGATACACCCAGAACAGGACGACAATCTATTGCTGGGCACAAACTTGCACACACAAACACACTTTATATGGGGCAATTTGGAGAACTCAATTGACTTCATCCATGTTTTTGGACTGTGGGAGGAAACCGGAGAACCCGGAGGAAACCCACGTGGACATGGGGAGAACATGGAAACTTCTTCCAGATGGGGATTCGAACCGGGAATCCCTAGTGCTGAGAGGCGAACGTGCTAAACCACTAAGCCACTGTGCCGCAGTTTAAACTTAAAATTATTCATTCATTCATTATCTCCCGCTTATCCTCTATTAGGGTCGCTGGGGGGTTCCCCATGCCCATCCAGGGGAGAATGTCTCTGGGGCTGGGCAGATAGACCCAGGACAGGGCGCCAATCTGTCGCTGGGCACACACTCACTCACACAGACACACTCTATATGGGGCAATTTTTGAGAATTCAATTAACTTCATCCATGTTTTTGGACTGTGGGAGGAAACCGGAGAACCCGGAGGAAACCCACGCAGACACGGGGAGAACATGGAAACTCCACCCAGATGGGGATTCGAACCGGGAATCCCTAGCGCTGAGAGGCGAACGTGCTAACCACTAAGCCACCGTGCCACCTTAAAATGATTTTAAAAAAAACAAACAAGAAAACAATATAAACAATAAAACAATACATTAAGTAAAATACTAAAAAGTTATTAAAACCATTGTAAAAAGGGACAGTGAAGAGGCCTGTCTAATATATATAGGCCTGTCCATCTTTGCATTTGTGAGGTGGAGCCATCAGGTGGATTGGTCAGTCTGCACAGTGAGTGCACACAGTGTTTTAAAACTGATCCTCATACCAGCATAACACACCACCACCACCACCACATCAACGTCACCTCAGTACAAAGGACAATCCACCACGTCCTGTAAGCGTCCTGACTATTAAAACACTGAATAAAGGAAAACTGAAAACATATGCGGAGAAACAGACAACTAAACCATTTTCAGGGTACACATACGCTGCCGTGCCGAAGCATCGCACTGTTCCAGAGTCTTTTATAAAGGACAGGGCATCAGAAAAACGTTACTGACTGAACAATGACCTGCCTTCTGTCAGATTTACAAAGCTATGCTGAATCATCATCTATTTCTGACTTCTGTTTTTTTGTTGTGTTTTTTTTTTATCATAGTGCTCGTTCTTGCCAAAGTTCTCCATTCACATAGAAACCAAATACGAGGACAACAATGGCAGCAATGACAATGTGAGTAAGTACCGGTGGTGTTTGTGTAACAGGTTGAACTCGTCGGTGTTTGAAAATGAAAAACGAGTGTTTAACATCGGCATTCTTTAACTTTAAACATTTTAGTCATTTAGCAGACGCTTCCATACGACGCAGCTTATGAGTGAATTAGAACGCACGTCTGCGCTGCAAAAAATGAAATCTTAACACGTCAAAAATAAACTTTATAAAGTGTGCCGAACCTTGTTTTTGACTCAAACAGATTTCTAAGTCAGATAAATAATCTATTTTTTAGAATTTTTGAGACATCTGAACATGATACATTTACTCACTGTAATAGCAGATTATTTTCCTTGTTTCTTGTACATATTTTCTTGATTTGCGTTTATTTTTAAAATATTTTTGACATAGATGTTTTGCAGTGAACAGGAACCAGCTGATCTTCTCTATTAATAGTCATGATCATTAGCCAATCTGGCTTCGAGGTCTTAAATATTCCTGTTAATATTATTATTATTATTATTCATTGTCTTCCGCTTAATCCTCGAATGTTTCGGGCACTGGGCAGATACACCCTGGACAGAGCGCCAATCTATCCCTAGGCATACTGACTCACATATCTACATACACACACACTATATGGGGTTAGGGCTGCAACTAACGATTATTTTCATAATCGATTAATCGGTTGATTATTTTTTCGATTAATCGATAAATCGGATAAATTAAAAAAAGTTTCCATGTTTTTACATTTACATTTTATCATTTAGTCATTTAGCAGATGACTTACAAATCGACTTGAAATGAGAACATTACAAGTCAGTAGTTATGAAGAAAACCAACCACACTGTACAATTATTAAGAAGGTCAATAAATGTCTGGTTTTATTTACAGTATGAGTTTAAGGCATCAAAAGACAATTAAACCCAAAGACAATTAAACACAAATCTCAAACACACACTGACACAATATGTAGAATAGTGTGAAAAAAAGAATTTGAGTCACTCTAATATGTTACCTAATTCCCCTTTAAATTCAACCTCAATCCCATAGTGTGCAGTGTCTTCACTTATATTTTTATCAAATAATTAAAACGTGAAGCTTGATCATTAATTAGCACCATTGTGAACAAGTTGTATGTATTTATAAAAGCACATTTGAACACTTATTAAGCTGTTTGGGGGGGTTCAGTAAAATTATTCAATAGTATAATATATAGTATGTTTAAGTTATCATTTCCTGTAATGAATGAAAAGCACAATGAAAGAAATAATGTATCATCTAAACGTCCCTCACTTAACAAAATACTCCAAATAACACATGATACTCAGTTGCCTCAGTAATGAACCAAATATTGTCTGTTCTGTAGCCTATTGGAAAAAAAATAATTCACAAATGAACTAATTAACAATCAGCTATGGAAAAAAAATAAACTAACAAATTAGCCAATTAGCAAAAAAATACTTCTTGTGTGACATTTGTGTCTGCTTTGCACACTGTACACAAGGCTTCCCGTTTGTCTCGCCCCGGTCTGAAAGCGGGGGGCGGGGGGGGGGGGGAGGGGCTGTTTTGTAAATCGTGGTAAACGTAGACTTGTGCTTCAGCACGTTGCTTGCGGAATCCTAGTGCCTGTTATTTAATAGTCCGATGAAGGTAATTTAAAAACCAGGACATTTCCTTACTTTAAAAAAAACAGGGACGTCAAATACATGTCCCGGGAAATACGGACGTATTCGTATAACGGACATTAAGACACGTTCTCCATCACTGTTATTATCCAGTTAACAACTAAAAACAGCATGAAGCTGCTCTGCCGGTCTCATAGTGTTACGTTGCACCGTTACGTTGATTCACTTTAAACTAAAAAACCTCGGGATGTTGTAGTGATTTATCTGCTGTTCAGCTTCATCCTCATCAGTGTTTAGTTTCAGGTGGTGTATCATCACCGTGCTGCTCCGTGCAGCTCAATTCATGTTCGCAGAGCTGCATGTTCCACGTTCTTTATTTGTGTGACGCTCTCGCGGTTTTGATGTTTCATTTGTGCGATTTATCAACTTGTATTGCAGACTCCGCCTCGTTCTGTTCAACCCGCTATTTTTTTCCAGCGTTATTGAAGCGCTGCAGGTGACGTAAGCGGTTACGATATCGCGAGTAATGCGGAAATGCGTCCAAACGAATCGATAATGGAAATTCATTATCGACACTTTGGATAATCGATTTTTATCGATGTTATCGATTCGTTGTTGCAGCCCTATATGGGGTAATTTAGAGCATTTAATTTACCTTGAATAAACTACACTAGAATAGACTGTGTAATAGAATAGACTGTGGAAACCGGAGAACCCAGAGGAAACCCACACGGACACGGGGAGAATTTAAAAACCCAGATTGGGATTCAAACCTTGATTACCAGTGCTGAAAGGAGAACATGCAAACCACTAAGTCACTGTGCCGCCCTATTATTATTATTATTATTATTATTATTATTATTATTATTACACACAAATAAATAATTGTAAAAATAACACTGGCTTCCACACAATGAAGAATGTCTGAAGTCCTAGTGTGTGAGGGGGGGAGGGGGAGGGACGACCTTGTATGGTGATCATTTGCTGAGCTTATTAAGCCATACAGCCTGAAAGGTAATTACTGTCTGCATTTAATTACAAAAGATCAGTAAATATGCCGGTAAAGAACCATCTCTTGTGTATGTGTGAAGATAATAGGACATAAAAAAAATTATATGAAATAAATAATCATCTAAAACACATTGTAAGTGAGAATGGTGGAATAAAAAATGTTTTGCTATTATAAAGCAAATAATGAAATAAAATGTCCATTAATTCATTCATTCATTATATCTCGCTTTAAAAGAAAAGTTATATTTGTCTAATTAAGGCATATCATTTTTGACAGATGTATTTTCTTAGAAGCCTTCAATTAATGTTTTGTTCCTATTTATTCTCATAACAAAGCTTCAACTATTTTACCGTCAAGTTTATTTTGGTGATTTTAGTTTTTTTAAAGAACCAAATGTTTATGTTGAGGGAAGAAAATCACTGGAGACGTGGCGTGTTTCGTCGGATCACCCAACACTGACTTCTAAAAGCACAATTCATCTCCGTTTGTTCAGGCTGCAGCCGTCGAGCTCAAAACAAGCCTTTGTTTAGACCCGTCAATAAAAAAAATCCTGCTGTCTGTCAAGACAGTGTTTCCTTAACGTACCCTCACACCCCACCAGAGTATTTTTGGTTTTTACACCCCTGCGGTCATGTGTTCTCCTGATGCCTTTCTGCTGCTGGCTATTCCGTATTCTATTTAAACTGTTTATTCTAATAAAATATCTGAGTGTTCACCTGGAAATCACAAGCTGCTCTGTAACTGATGCGAGTCGATGAAGCCCGTCCTGGAGGTCAGGATGTTGGCTGCATTATCAGTCAATGGAATATTGTTCCCCCCCAAACATGTTGATTAAAAACAATGGCTATTTTTAACGGCTTTTTGACCCTGATTCATCACATTTTTAAAATGTTTCTTCTATGTTAGACCTTATATTATTTCTTCAGAATTTATACAGTACGCATTGTATTCCGAATTGATTAAACCTGTTCAAAAGCTTAAAGGTCAGGGTCACTGCGCCGGCTCATCTGTCCAATTCTTGAGACATTAGTCAAAGGTTGAGGTCACTGTGACTTTGTTATCGCTTCCCCGTCCGTCCCATATTTATTAACGCAGTAGAATCTTTAGCCCATTGAGGTTTCTCCTTCAGATTTCATACAAGCCTTCAACCTAGACCCCTTGACTTTCATCACATTGCTTTTATGTCTTCACAAAACGTTTCACACCTTTCAATTTTTATTCTTCAGCTGTAGTGTATGACTAGTTGAGAGGATTTTTCCGTCATTTGGTTCGTTATTCCATTATTCTAGTTATTTAGAATTCATTATTTAATATTTATTGCTTAATAAACACATCATTTCTCACTACCTTAACAAACATTTGTGCAAACACACAGATTAGTGGTTTTATTGCTATTTAAAATATTTTTGTGTAAATGCTTTGCATACCATTGCCTTGATTATTTTTTTTTAGACTTTTGACAAAAATCGAATAGCTTTTTCTTTATTTATCCTTCCTTTTTTTAAATCCATACAGTGTGTGTGTGTGTGTGTGTGTGTGTCTGTGTGTATGCCACGTCTCTAGGGCCCCATATACTTAGATCTTTGCTATGAAAAGGTAAGGGCAAAGTGCTGGCTGGATTTTTTGATTTGAAGATGTGCTCTTAAACCATTATAGACTTCTGTTTTTGCTTCCAACACTCCGGAGGTTTGGCGGCAGCATCAACAACTTCAAAGGAACGTTTCTAGCCTCAAGCCTCTCATCCAGAATCCCACAGCTCCTCCTTCTGGTTAAGATTGGAATTTGTTTTCTACACCATCGTAGTCAATTTTCTCGCTGAATTTGTTCCATATAACAAAAATTGTTCAATTATTGAAAATACCCAACGTCTGTATCTTTTTGTGTGGTAAATAAAGGGCTTAGTAAAGTTGCATTGTCATTTTTTGCTTTATTTTTAGAACGAATCACAAATTTTCTAACAATAGGAGGTAAATTCCTGGTGTTTATTTTATTTCCCCCCCCCTTATATCATTAAAGCTGATACTTAAACCCTCTCCAGACAAAAAGTGTATCTACCCAAAAATGTAATCTCCTCTCTTTTTGTTCCAGATCTTCGATGAGCCCAAAGATAAAGACATGGAGGTATGCTTCATTGACATCGCATACGATGAGATCCCAGAGCGATACTACAAAGAATCAGAGGTAAGAGAACAGATGATGTTTACCAGACATGAAAACGTAGTTCCTTACATTATCATCATTAATACACTGAGTTACATGAACATATGTGGCCAAAAGTATTTGGTCTAATTAATGATGTCATTCTGGGTGACTTCAATTTCATGTAGTTTTGTACTTTATACAAAGTAAAATAAAAATGTAGTTTTCATTTAGTGCTTTGCCACAGTAATTAATTTTAAATAACACAAGGCATTCAGAAAAAAAATGAAGTGCAGTAATCCTGCAGGCAACTTTAATATCAGTGAACCGAGCTTCAAAATGACTCCAACAGATGAGTCACAAACAAAATAACACCAATTAAATAGAAAACCAATCAGTGTGATTAACACAATACCAATATTATGCCCTCATTTGAGATTTTGCGGCATATAAACCAAAGTAAAAGAGGGAAATACAAAAGAACAGGCATTTCTACTGAGCGGCTTATCTTTAAAACATGAAGAGAATACAACAAAGCATTCGAAAGTGGCCCGAGGCCTGAAGTCTGAATACCTAAAGCTATTTGTCTTCAAAAGTACTCACACTATTCCAACAATAATAGCAATATAATAATAAAATCCATCCATTATCTTCCGCTTGTCCGGGGTTCGGGTCGCGGGGGCAGCCACCGAAGTAGGGAGACCCAGACCTCCCTCGCCCCAGCCACCTCCACCAGCTCGACTAGGGGAACCCTGAGGCTTTCCTAGACCAGCTGAGAGATATAATACCTCCTGGGTCTTCCCCGGGGTCTCCTTTTAGCTGGACTTGCCTGGAACACCTCCCTAGGAAGGCGCCTAGGAGGCATCCTTACCAGATGCCCAAACCACCTCAACTGGCTCCTTTCGATGCGGCTCCACTCCGAGTCTTTCCCGGATGACCGAGCTTCTCACCCCGTCTCTAAGGGAGAGCCCAGCCACCCTGCGGATAAATATATATATATTTATTTGCACGTCTGGTTAGATGCAAAACAATATGTTGTTGCCTTGTCCTTCTACATGTGTAATGAAAATAACGTTGAATCTAATCTAATCTAATTTAGTTTAATTACTAAATTGGTATTAAATATGAATACATTTCTAAGTCAAAATCCCAGATTTTCTGGGATCATATTAACATAATATTAGGAGCCTATGCTGTTAAACATATTTTCAATTCTAAAACTTCTGAAATTTGGAATTCATTTATACCTGACTTTTTTAACTGTAAATTTGATAATCTTACAAACTAATAACAGCATGAGACACAAAATAGTTAAATGCAAACTTAAATAGTCACTCTTCTTAATGTCGCAGAATATTTTATTTAATATTTAATAATGTGTTTTAGTAAAAGCTTATATAGCAAAACTATTTCTACGTGTTTCCGCAGGATCTGCGCTTCTTTAAATCTGAAAAGACAACGCGGGGGTTGCTGCAGGAGGGCTGGAGGGATGTGCAGGACCCCGTCATGTGCTCCTACAAACTGGTCACAGTAAAGTTCGAGGTGTGGGGGCTGCAAACGCGTGTGGAGCAGTTTGTGCACAAGGTATTGTCTTTTAATCATACGAACACATTACACACTTTAATCATTTTGTTTTCTAAAACAAGGTCTGAGGTTTTTCATGTTCAAGTCGTTTATCTATACAGCGCTTTTTATAATACTACATCGTCACAAAGCAGCTTTACAGTGTTTTAAGCCTTTAAACCCCCAAAGAGCAAGCCGAAGCGACAGTGGCTAGGAAAAAAATACTGTTATGTTGTTATTGGAGGACCGAGGCTCGGTGGGGTACTCATCCTCCTTGAGCAGCCAGGGAACACCAACAGTGTAGGACAGCCATGTTTTTACCGCCTATCCTTCCTCCATGTATCTGTTTAATGATATGATTTCTCATTTGTCTCATAAGATTAGATTAGATTCAACTCTACTGTCATTAAATATGTACAAGTACAAGGCAACGAAATATTGTTTTGCATCTAACCAGACTTGCAAGGTGGCAAGCGAAGAATGTGCAATATATACAATACATACATATAAATACAGCTTAGAATTAAAGAATTTAGTGTCATCATGTTGTCATTCTTCCTTCTATACTTATGAGTTATTGCTGATATTAATTAAAAATATTGTCATTCTGTTTCTGTTAATGTGAATTAATGAAGAAGAATTCTCCTTTTCTCTCCAGGTCATAAGGGACGTGCTGTTGCTGGGTCACAGACAGGCGTTTGCATGGGTGGATGAATGGATTGGTAAGTACACGAAAAAAACACCGAACCTTAAACCGTTTATCACTGTTTTAATGTCTAATTCTCTTGACTTTGATTTTTCTCTAAAAGATATGACCATGGAGGAGGTCAGGGAGTATGAGCGTACCACACAGGAAGCCACCAATAAAAAACTGGGAACCTTTCCCCCGGCCATCTCCATCAGCGAAACTCCACTTCCATCCTGTGCCCTCAGTGGACCATCCAGTGCACCGTCCACCCCGCTCTCCACAGAGGCTCCAGATTTCCTTTCCGTTCCGAAAGACAGGCCACGGAAGAAATCGGCACCGGAAACCCTCACCCTCCCCGACCCCGCAAGAAGAGACTCTGGCTACCGTCTCACCAACTTCTTTTCTTGGGGCTCCAGCTCTCGGCAGCCGGAATAAGGCACGACCGGGATAGACACTGTTCAAAATTCAGTGAATAATGGAGGACTGTGTCATTTAAACATGCTTACACCTGTTCCAGTACACCAGTCTGCTCACAATGGGGTGAAAGAGAAATAAATCAACCAAAACTCACAGGGATTTTATAACAATCAGAACCACTGATGCCAGAAAAGCCTGAACATTCCAAAAGCAACATTTTACCGCTGATCTCAGGAGTCTCTTGTCATTTTTACACAAAATTCATACAGATACTAAAATAATTTTACGTAATCTTTGTTTTTTTTTTTGCTAAAACATGCTCACCTATATATAAGTCTTCAGTCGTCCAAGCCGTAAAGGGTAAAGTTTCTGTGTAGCTGGTATTTCAGTTTTCATTAATAGTTATTTTAGTAGTTGGTAAAAAATAAAAATATCTGTGTTGAATTAATTTTATATTTCAGAATTTATTCATTCTGCTTACCTGCCATTTTGGATTCAACTGTTTTCTCTACAAGGCTGAAAATCTTCCTCCTCTTATTATAACATACGAACTGAACGCCGCTTAATCTGGTACCACACCTCAGTCTGTTGCTGTATCTATAGACTCAGAGGCCTTTGTACATTATGTAGCCTACTACTACAAAACGAAACATCACACATCAGTCACATTGGGATAAAAACTGGCCTTCAGACACTTCAGCATGGTAAAAGGAATGTAGCCATTGTGACTGGATTTCACATAATTAATTACATCTCGAGTTCTCGATTGTGTTTGGTGCATTGCAGTATGTAAATAGGAAGGCGTTCTGTGAGGCCTTGTTCGCTGTATAATGCCATTGTGGAAATGAAAGACTGTTCTATACTCTGAAAATCAAAAGACTCATGCTTCCTAGTTAACATTTGTCAATTCTTTCATACAGGTTTACTCCCTTCTCTGGGGCAGAGGCATTAATAATATAGCCATAAGAAATCATACTTGTGTGGTGTAAATTACTGATGTAAAAAATAAAGCTTTCCATCCAAACTGCAAACTGGAAATTAAGTTACATTACTTCAGTCTCACATTAACTGATAAAAAAATTATATAATTTTTTATTATTATATAATATATATATATATATATATATATATATATATATATATATATATATATATATCCCCCCCCCCCCCCCCCCCCCCCCCCCCCCCCCCCCCCCCCCCCCCCCCCCCCCCCCCCCCCCCCCCCCCCCCCCCCCCCCCCCCCCCCCCCCCCCCCCCACTCGTTGAAACTGAAATCAATGGAAAAAGATTTTAAAATGAATTTACACTAAATGAATGGACTTTGGGCGGCACGGTGGCTTAGTGTTTAGCACGTTCGCCTCTCAGCACTGGGGATTCCCGGTTCGAATCCCCATCTGGGTGGAGTTTCCATGTTCTCCCCGTGTCTGCGTGGGTTTCCTCCGGGTTCTCCGGTTTCCTCCCACAGTCCAAAAACATGAAACAAGTTAATTGAATTCTCAAAATTGCCCCGTTTAGAGTGTGTCTGTGTGAGTGAGTGTGTGCCCAGCGATGGATTGGCGCTCTGTCCTGGGTCTATCTGCCCAGCGCCCGAGATGTTCTCCCCTGGATGGGCATGGGGAACCCCACCGCGACCCTAATAGAGGATAAGCGGGAGATAATGAATGAATGAATGAATGAATGAATGAATGGACTTTTCTTCGTAAGCAAAAGCGGATGACAAACTCCAGTCCATCTCTAACTATAAGACATGTTCACAAGTTACAAGTTCAAGTCTTTAGGATGGAGTCCATGTCAAGTCTTAGATCAATACAATATATTTAAGTATATGATAAAAGTACACAGCTAATATAAATATTTACCTCCTTGGTAAAGAAACACAACATTTTTTTTTACTTTGTTTAATTTATATGTTTTTTTATTTTTATTTTTTTTTTTTACTATAAACACATTACATTATTTGTTGTTTTGGCTCTTTTTTACATTTTAAGATACAGTATAGAGCAAACCAGAAATTACATCAATATTGTTTTGTATCCTGAACAATAACTGCTCAGGGATAAGCTTAGGAACGGAGGTGAATGTAACTGTATAGATTATTTTATATTATTTGTAAACGGAACAAACCTTTTTGTGTTTTCAGATGCTTTATAAAGTTTGCTGTTCTGGTTCCAGAGTCTTTCATTAGTTTAATTAGTTCTTTACGTTGTGAATTCGTTGTTGGGGATTTTAAACTCCACGTGCAGAACGCCATCGTTTGTTTACGTTTCACGAAAAAAAAGTAGCGACGTCCCAATTCAGCAAAATAAAAGTGCGAAATATCAACAAATATACACGTTTTTTTCTATAACTTTCTCTAAAACACAGATAACAGATTGACTCTCGTTGCTTTTAAGTTATTTTTGGATGAGTGGAAAGTCATTAGAGACGAGTTTCAATTAAAGTTTAAAGCTTTTTTTCATTCCCATTAAAGCGACCTCCTAATTTGTAATGTTTTGTTACTTCTTTCTGGTTTTGTGGTGTGAGACAAAAGAAACGAACAGAGTCGTAGAGACCTTGAAAAACCATGTAAATTTTCAAAGACAATAATCACAAAATCAGATTAAATATAGAACAAATAACATTTAGTTCTCACAACAACCATGAATTTACAAACGCTAATTTAACTAACTTAGTAGGACACCTGTTGTAATAGTGCCAGGTAAGTCGGGGGTAACCTCCCATTATTAGGGTTGGTTACATTCTATTCATGGTTTTCTTCAATAACTTATGCTCGCTATCATATTTATCATTATTGCAATGCTCAAAAAGGGTGGCTTAGTGGTTTAGCACGTTCTCCTCTCAGCACTAGGGATTCCCGGTTCAAATCCCAATTTGGGTGGAGTTTCCATGTTCTCCCTGTGTGCGTGTGGATTTCCTCCGGGTTCTCCGGTTTCCTCCCACAGTCCAAAAACATGGACCAAGGGCAATTGAATTTTTTTTGTGCGATAGATTGGCATCCTGTCCTGGGTGTATCTGCCCAACGCCCAAAACGTTTTCCCCTGGATGGGCATGGAGAAACACCCCCCCCCCCCTAGTAGAGGATACAGCGGAAGATAATAGTTGGATGGATGGATCTTTTAGTTGTCACGACAACCATGAATTTACAAATGCCAATTAACTAACTTAGTAGGACACTACCAATAGTGCCAGGTGAGTCGAGGGCAACCTCCCATTATTGGGGTTGGTTACATTCTACTCCTGGTGTTATTCCAAACCAATAACGTATGCTCGCTATTATGTTTATTATGACTTTAATCCCCAATAAATAAAAATATTATTACGTTTAAAAAAAAGTGTTTACTCCACACCGAATGGGGGCGCCAGTACAGTGTAGATTTGAAAAGACGCCCCCATTCTATTATCGGAAAAGAAAAGCCAAACAAGTCTCTATTATTTACTCCGTGCCTTATTTTTAGTTGTTTTTTTATTTTTATTTATTAATTTACTTATTAATGTGTTTTTCTAGTGTACTGAACAGCTGTTCGTTTTGTTGGCTGCAATGCCTAATGGGTTTGAACTGTCCGTGTGTTTACAGTTTATAATGATAATTAAGATCATTAATGAGATATTGAGGTGTTAATTCATTTTAAAGTGATGGAGCCAGGCCGCGGGAAGACGCGGCATTCGGAGCTCTCCGGTAAGCGAGCCGAACCCGGCGGGCGGGAGGGTTCCAAGCGGCGGAGGACTGACGAGGCTCCCCGGGCGTTGAGCACCAGGAGCCCGCTGTACGAGCGGCCGTTCCCGCTGTACAGACAGCCGGTGGAGCTGGGAGTCTTCTCTCTGGACTCCAAACGGAGGTTCTTTAACGACGCCAGGCAGCTGCGCTACTACGTGGATCCCGGCAGAAGCCCACGGTTGGACCTGCGGGACGGATATCGCGAGCGGTTCATCAAAAGAGACGAGGCCGTTAAAGAGAGACTCGATCACGTGCTGCGATGGATTTCAGCGAACAGAGAGAAACTCCACACCAGCGACTCGGACCACGGGCAAGAACAGAAACCATTTCATTATGAGTTTAAACTTTCCCGGTTCGAATCCCCATCTGGGTGGAGTTTCCATGTTCTCCCCGTGTCTGCGTGGGTTTCCTCCGGTTTCCTCCCACAGTCCAAAAACATGGATCAAGTCAATTGAGTTCTCCAAATTGCCCCATATAGAGTGTATGTGTAAGTGAGTGTGTGCCCAGTGATAGATTGCCCCCCTGTCCTGGGTGTATCTGCCCAGCGCCCGAAACGTTCTCCCCTGGATGGGCATGGGGAACCCCACCGCGACCCTAATAGAGGATAAAGCGGAAGAGAATGAATGAATGAGTTTAAACTGAGTTTGTGGGCGGCAAGGGGGCTTAGTGGTCAGCACATTCACCTCTTAGCGCTAGGGATTCCCGGTTCGAATCCCCATCTGGGTGGTTTGCATGTTCTCCCCGTGTCCGCGTGGGTTTCCTCTGGGTTCTCCGGTTTCCTCCCACAGTCGAAAAACATGGATCAAGTCAATTGAGTTCTCCAAAATTGCCCTATATAGAGTGTGTTTGTGTGTGAGTCTGTGTGTGTGTGTGTGTGAGCCCAGTGATAAATTGACACCCTGTCCTGGGTGTATCTGCCCAGCGCCCGAAACGTTCTCCCCTGGATGGGCATGGGGAACCCCACCGCGACCCTAATAGAGGATAAAGCGGGAGATAATGAATAAATTGATGAGTTTAAACTAAGTTTGTGGGGGGCAAGGGGGCTTAGTGGTCAGCCCGTTCACCTCTTAGTGCTAGGGATTCCCGGTTCGAATCCCAATCTGGGTGGTTTGCATGTTCTCCCCGTGTCCGCGTGGGTTTCCTCCGGGTTCTCCGGTTTCCTCCCACAGTCCAAAAGCATGGATCAAGGTCAATTGAGTTCTCCAAATTGCCCCATATAGAGTGTGTCTGTGTGAGTGAGTGTGCCCAGCGATAGATTGGCACCCTGTCCTGGGTCTATCTGCCCAGCGCCCGAAACGTTCTCCCCTGGATTGGCGTGGGGAAACCCTAATATAGGATAAAACAGCAGATAATGGATGGATGGATATTAAAACGACCAATATGTGCAGAAGTGAGTGTTTGTAACTAGTAAAGTGTCCTGTGTGTGTTATAAAAAATGACAAAATATAATTTGCAAATCACAAAGTTATATTTAAATGATTTTCCTGATGAACTCCTCATTCACTGAATTCAATCGCATTCATTTCCAGTACACTTGGTGTAGACTTTGTTACATGGCGAGGTCACTTAACCAAGCTGTTGACCACTCCGTACGAGACGCAGGAGGGATGGTTGCTGGCCGTAACCAAGTTCGGGGGTACGTTTTACATTTGTGAAGTGGAGACGGATGCTGCTCGACGCAACCGAGCGAACCGCACCGAGAGGCATGAAGAAATGATGTACTGGGGCTACAAGTTCGAGCAGTACCTTTGTGCAGGTACGACGGACTTTATACACAAGCTTTGATGTGTGCACCTTTTCTTTTGTACCTTATTGCTCTATTAAATTCCAGTCAGAACCAACGGCATGGCCTTGATCCAACCAGCAGGTGGCTTTGCAGCCGTATTAATGTTGCAGTTGCGTCTTGTCGATCCCACACAGATGATGAGAATGGCGTTCCTGATCCCGGCGGGGTGGTCAACACAAACGAGGCCTTCTGCACAGTGGTCCAGACTCGCTTGGCTGATAATAAACTGCTCTTTTCTGGTGAGGTGGACTGTCGGGATCCCAAAGTCACTTCGGCGCCAGCCTGCTATGTCGAGCTGAAGACATCGGCTGAAATCTGCAACCCAAAACAGCGCAGTAACTTCCACAGGTTTGATATTAAGACACTCGTAACAATTCATAACAACATCCGAACCTGCTGCCTATACCTCCCCACACGTTTTAGGATGTCATGTCAGTGAATGGAGCTTAAAGTCCACGTTGATGACCATGATTTTACCAACTAAGTGTCATTTAACAACAGAAATATGCACAAAGCAGAGCATCCCCCAATGTGCTTAACATTATAATTATTGTCTGGTCTTAATAATGTGGCACATTGCAAATATATCAACTTAATATTATTAAATAATCCTTTTTTTAATCACTCACTCATTCATTATCTTCTGCTTAATACTACGATACACACAGGACAGGGTGCCAATCTATCACTAGACACACACTATATGGGGCAATTTCAAGAGTCAGAGAACATGCTGAGTTTAAACTGAGTTTGTGGGGGGCAAGGGGGCTTAGTGGTCAGCACATTCATCTTTTAGCGCTAGGGATTCCCGGTTTGAATCCTAATCTGGATGGTTTGCATGTTCTCCCCGTGTCCGCGTGGGTTTCCTCCGGGTTCTCCGGTTTCCTCCCACAGTCCAAAAACATGGATCAAGGTCAATTGAGTTCTCCAAATTGCCCCATATAGAGTGTGTCAGTGTGAGTGTGTGCCCAGCGATAGATTGGCGCCCTGTACTGGGTGTATCTGCCCAGCGCCCAAAACGTTCTCCTCTGGATTGGCATGGGGAAACCCCCCCCCCCCCCAACCCTAATATAGGATAAAACAGCAGATAATGGATGGATGGATATTAAAATGACCAATATGTGTAGAAGTGAGTGTTTGTAACTAGTTAAGTGTCCTGTGTGTGTTATAAAAAAATGACAAAATATCATTTGCAAATTACATCTAAGCACTAAGCCACCGTACCTTCCCGTTTTGTAATCACTCATCCTAATTAGGGTCACTATGTTTTAGTTAACGCCTATTTTTGTGTTTAAGCTGCAGAACCACCCTGAACGGAGCTCCAGTGTATTGCAGGTCTGGTACACAGACCAACGCGTTTACACACATTAACGTCACGGTGCATTTGCTACCTCACGTGTTTAAACCGCAGCCCCTGTCTGATCGGTTAAAGGTTAATTATTCAATCATTCATTCATTATCTTACGCTTTATCCTATATTAGGGTTGCGGGGGGGTTCCCCATGCCCATCCAGGGGAGAACGTTTCAGGCACTGGGCAGATACACCCAGTACAGGGTGCCAATCTATCGCTGGGCACACTCACACACAAACACACTTTATATGGGGCAATTTGGAGAACTCAGTTGACTTGATCCCCATGCCCATCCAGGGGAGAACGTTTCGGGCGCTGGGCAGATACACCCAGGACAGGGCGCCGATCTATCGCTTGGCACACACTTACTCACACACACACCCACACACATTCTATATGGGGCAATTTGGAGAACTCATATGACTTGATCCATGTTTTTGGACTGGGAGGCAACCGGAGAACCCTAAGGAAACCCACGCAGACACGGGGAGAACATGGAAACTCCACCCAGATGAAGATTCGAACCGGGAATCCCCAGCGCTGAGAGGAGAACATGCTAACCACTGAGCCACCGTGCCACCTAAAGGTTAATTAATTAAGTTTATTTTAAGAACTATATCCTTCACATTTCTTTCATCAGATACAAACTACTGAAATGGTGGGCGCAGTCGTTTCTTCCCGGCGTGCCCTGCGTCGTGGCCGGCTTTCGAGATCACGATGGAGTTGTGGTGTCTGTCGAGACTTTTCACATCTCCAAAATATCCCAGATGATTAAGGTTTGTCCAAAGCAGGATGATCTCTAAATCTCATATCTCTCAATCTCAACGCCATTTGTTCTGTCTCTCTATACAGAGCGAGTACAACTGCTGGAAGCCCACAGTCTGCATGAACTTCTGCAGTGACTTCCTCTCGTTTGTAAAGTCTGTTGTAAAAGAGGATAATCCGAGGCATGCACTTCATACTGCATCGTTACTTCATTCTAGAATTGGAAGTGGATTAGGAGAATTTAACGTCCCTTGTTCTAATTTCCTTCAGATTGGTGCACTTGTTCGCTTGGGAACCTCACCGAGACGTGAGCTACTCCGTTCACCGAGACTCTCAGTACACATTTCTACCAGACTGGTACATCAAGGAAATGACGAAACACTGATACAGAGACATGACGGAATTAATGCTTGCTTGTCTAAATATTTTTAATTGGTTCAGCTGCCAAATGCACCCCCCCCCCCCCGGAATGAAAATGTAATGCTTTATAATGAGTTATAACGTTGATCTCGGCCTTTTATAGCTTCTCCTTTTATTTTATTTTTTTGTGGGAATTACAAAGGCTTTAGTGTATGAAATATATTGGCGTTCTATTTGATCATTTATATACTGTGGGGGGGGGGGGTGTTGGGGGCATGGTTCTATGGAATTGTATTTTTTACTGGACTTGGCATGACGTCTCCGATTTGTTTTTTTTTAATGTAAAACACTGATGTGATGGTTATGAATAAAATAAGACATCATACTTTAATTTCATTTTTATTTACCTACAGCGTGATTTAGTTTGAGTAGCTGTAAAATATTAAATTAAATTCATGAATCTTTCTGCTGCGAGATTAATAAACCTGTTTGTAGTCCTTGAGGTTAGTTTTTATTTTTAGTTACAAAAAAAAAACTGCCTTTAGATCGTTAATGTTAAGAAAATGTTTTTATTTCTAAGTTTAATATTTGTCTCTAATTAAATGCTGTTTTTAAATAAATTAATAAATAAATTGGGTCATTTAGCAGACCCTTTTATCCAAAGTGACTTACAAGGTGAACACAGGGTTCATCACAACATCCCTGGAGCAATGAGGGTTAAGGGGCTTGCTCAAGGACCCACACTGGTAACTTCAGTGGACCTGGGATTTGAACCCCCAACCTTCAGATTGATAACCCAACACCCTAACCACTGAGCTAACCCAGTGTTTTTTAAAGGCTGAACGTGTACAATGCAAACTTTTTTTTGGATTCATATTATTTTTTTTAATAAACTCTTGACCACCTATTTTAAAAAAATAGCGCAGTAAATATTTTGGTAAGAATTGGACATTATTTTGGTTCGTTAACAGGTTCTGTGTCGCCACAGTGGAAAATATCTGTATATTCGACTACATACACCCTTCCTGACCCAACCCTCTTATTTCTCCAGGCTTAAGGCCAGCACTACGAGTGCACTTATACATACACCCAAAAAAGTCTAGGACAATTTAGTATCATCAATTTACCTATTGGCATGGTATGGCGAGGACACGCAGACTTCACAGAACACGTTTGCCCCATCAGAAATCGATCCAGGGACCGTCTTATGGTAATGCCAACAGTTGCCCCGCCGTACTGCCCTGTAGACATACAAGGAGGTAAAATAAAAGTACTCTATTAATCATTTAAGGTTAAATTATTACACTATTATTATTTTTTACATAATTTTATTTTCAAAAGGTGTAAAACTAATTGTTTGGACAAGTTTTGTGTCTGAGGTTTGTTTTTTTCACCAAAAACAAATGCACACTGAAATTTCCCAGCTTTCAGATTTTGTGAACTGGTGTCAAAGTTTAAGTTTAGAAATAAATAAACCTGCTGTGTGGATTACAGATCTAAAGTCGTACAACAAGCTAAGAAGGCAATAAGAAGGCAATCAGGCAAATTTCTTTTAGAAAGCCTTTAATAAAAACTAAACAATATGTTATTTCATCTTTTTCTGAAAAAAAAAAAAATTATGAAATAATTTACAGTAATTTTAAACTTTTTTATAATATATAACTGAAATTAGTGCAAATTATATACTATTGTAAGTAAACAGTATGATTTCAAATGACATTTTATTAATGTTAAACTGTCTACTTGATTTATTTCTTAAATAACGGTATAAATTTACGATTAAGATCTATTTAAGTCATTTTTTTGCCAGAGCAAATTAATTAAAGTTGACTTAACGCCAATTATATTGTATTATTAGGACATTATATGTAACAATAAATCACTTGGTAAACAATCATTGGAATAATTTTTTTTTCCAGATTGGTTTTCACATTTCCCAAGCGGACAATCAAAAAAAAACAACAAATATAATTAAAAGCATCAACGTATTTAACCGTATAGAGGTTTAAATGATAAACTCATTAAGATCATCGTTGTTTAACTGATAACTCTCTTGGTAAACATTTTTAGGAATCAGTGCCAATGTTAGTTCTGAGACTCACCTTCAATGCAATGTTTTAAACACTTTACCCATCCATACTGGCAAAGAAAGAAATCACATTTAAGAGGAGGTCACCAATCTCCAAATAATTAAAAAATTTGAACGCACCGCTTTGACAGTCCATTTGGTTATGACGTGCAATGAAATGATTAAAACAAGGCAATAAATTTAACCCCTGTCCAGTTTGGATAAAGGACACTGGGTTTGAGAGACTGGAGGTAGTACATGAGTAAGTGAGTGAGTGAGTGCGTGGCATCTGGATTAGTGAGATGCATCTGGGTTTGATGTTGAAAGCTCAGGGGTCAGTGCTTCAGCTTTTTATTGAGGCCCATCAGTTTAAAGGTGACGTTGGCGATCTTCTCATACACCATGAACATGAGGGCGGCGGTCAGCACTGTCTGCAGAAGCTTAGCCTCCAGACCTTTGTAGAGACCCAGTACTCCATTTCTTCTGTAACAGAAAACAAAAAACAACGGAACATGGAAGAGAACACGGATTAATCTTTACTAAGGTAAGTCCAGCAGCACTGCTGTGTCTGAACCAGCAATCCCAGAACAACACTAAATAATAACATCCAATAATGCCTGCTCTGAACTGATCCTACTGAGATTAACAAAGTACATAAAGAAAAATACTGACTGTCGTCTGTAACTGGAAAACCATAACGTGTATCAAAGTGCAGAGTGAAAATGGTCTGTGAGTGCATATATATATATATAAAACACCATGTACCTATTTTTGACTTAACACTTTCCTTTGCGAATTTTTGACACCTGAACTGAACTGCAGACAAACACGCTTCTGAAAATTTACACTGCTGCTGCAAATAAGCTTACTTGATCCGGTCCGTTATTAATTTCACCAAGTTGCCCAGGCTTCCCAGTAAGCCCCCCTCTTTTTGCGATTTGTGTTGGCCAAACTGCAAGAGAAAACATTCAATAATGTGCCATTTCAACAATTTTACTGTGGAATATGATTGTGATAAGTGTGTAACACACTCACCCTCAGAATAGACTGAACCGTCTGCAGCGGATAGGTGGCTGTTGTGGCCACGGCTTTGGCAACGGCACCAATGATGAAGATATCGAGTGAGGAAATCTGCCAACAAGCAACAGATATAATCATTAAAGACATTCATTCATTATCTTCCGCTTTATCCTCTATTAGGTTCGCGGTGGGGTTCCCCATGCCCATCCAGGGGAGACATTTTGGGCGCTGGGCAGATAGACCCAGGACAGGGCGCCAATCCATCGCTGGGCACACACTTACTCACACACACACTCTATACGGGGCAATTTGGAGAACTCAATTGACTTGATCCATGTTTTTGGACTGTGGGAGGAAACCGGAGAACCCAGAGGAAACCCACACGAACACGGGGAGAACATGGAAACTCCACCCAGATGGAGATTCGGACCGGGAATCCCTAGCGCTGAGAGGAGAACATGCTAAACCACTAAGCCACTGTGCCACCTTGCAAAAGTATTCATTTTACCAAATAAAGTTCGAAAAATATTTAATGTATTGTATCTTGTAGATTTTAGTCTTAGGGGTAATTAATTAGGGGTGATATTCTCACCTTTCGACCATTTTTCCCCGCCTGCCTCTTCATGGCTTCATAGAACATGAACTGTACAGCGGGATTGAAGACCAGCAGCAGGGACGGAAGTGTGCCATTCCACAACGCTCCCACTCCCTCGTGAGCGACGATCTGAGAGAAGGTGTCTTAAGAGAAATTGAAAAAAAGAAACTGTATTGAAAAAATTGTGGCAAATAATAACTGATGCCCAAGCTGTGTTCATCAGACTGACCGAAGATGCCCCTGTAGTGCGTCTGCTGAAGATCTTCATTCCTAAACTTTGCCCCCTGCAGCTTCAGCCGTGTGTTCACCACCCACATTGGCGTTGTCAGAAGCACATTCACAGCTCCTGTAGCAAAAATCACAGGAATAATATTTATAAAAATATTTTGTAAAGCTTTAATAATAATAATAATACCTGCTTTGCAAATGAATCGAAAAAGTCCCTAATGTATTATTGTAGGCTACAAAGGGCATTAATAAGGGTTACATTCTTTAAGATTTTAAGAATAGGGCCCTGTTAAATATACAGAAAAGAAGAGATTCAGCGTTTCAGTACACATTTCCTTGTGCACCTTATATTTTATTTGTTATTTTGAATTTTTAACACTGTACATAGTAATACTGTTTACATAAAAATTATATATATTTGATTTTCCTATGGCGGCACGGTGGCTTAGTGGTCAGCATGTTCTCCTCTCAGCGCTAGGGATTCCCGGTTCGAATCCCCATCTGGGTGGAGTTTCCATGTTCTCCCCGTGTCTGCGTGGGTTTCCTCCGGGTTCGCCGGTTTCCTCCCACAGTCCAAAAACATGGATCAAGTTAATTGAATTCTTAAAATTGTCCCATATGGAGTGTGTCTGTGTGAGTGAGTGTGTGCCCAGCGATGGATTGGCGCCCTGTCCTGGGTCTATCTGCCCAGCGCCCGAGACGTTCTCCCCTGGATGGGCATGGGGAACCCCACCGCGACCCTAATAGAGGATAAGCGGAAGATAATGAATGAATGAATGAATGAACGATTTTCCTATTAGTAATAAAGTATATTACTACTTTTTCTATCGGCACACCCATCAATCATGTATATAATAGTTTACATTCAAATTCAATTTTATATTTTTATTACTTAATCCCCCCCCCATATCCTACATTTTATAGACCAGTTTTAAATTTCTTTTTTAATTGTATTTTGCACTACAGATTAAATGTGACATGTGACAACTAAAATCTGGGGGAAAATACTGCTGACAAATTTCTAAACATCCATTACTGATTTGTTTAAAAGTGTTTATTAACATGAATCTAAAGACCCTGAAAACGTTTCCTACCTGCAATAAAACCCATGGTGAGGTCTCGACCAGCCCTTGACTGGCCTTTTTCTAAGACCATCATTTGCTTCAGAGAGTTAAACGTGTAGAAGTAAACAAAATTAGAGCAGCACAGGCTTGAGATGACAGGAAACCAGCCGCGATACAGAGACATTCTGCAAACGCAAATACAATGGTGTTCGTGAAGCTTTGCAGTGTGGGCTTCATATACAATGTTATGAATTACTCACATTCCCTCCTCTTTTGCAATCTCGGCCAAAATCAGAGGGGTGGATTTTGATTTTCGGCTTTCGTCAACTGTAATGCAGTTACAAACAGACACGAGATCGTTAAATAGATTATTATTCAGGAATCAACGTCAAAACCTACGATGATGAAAATCCTAAATGAATTGGCCAAACTTAAAATGACGGTTCTTTTGAATAACTTTAAAAAATAATTTGTAAGAAATGTGTAGCTTAATAACAAATATGTTTTCCTGAACAAAACTAAATGAGAAAATCGGGACTTAGAAAATCTTGGTAGAGTTTTGGCTTAATTCTTATGTTTTTAAGAAAATTAAAAACCTTAAAAATACAGAACACTCACCCTGAAGTCGAATCCTGGCTGTGTCCAAAGGGAAGAAGACCGTCATTGCTGTGGCACTGCCCTGTGGAAAAGAACGAGACATTTTTAAGTTTATAAGTAATTCGTCACTAAAGCACAATTCCAACATTTATAACAATAAGCTTTTACAGCTTTACAGAAAATTTTGACAATTCAGCAATTTTCAACTAGACACTAAGGCTTCCCAAATAAATCCAATAATGTCATTGATGTTTGGAATCAAACCCAGGTTAAAGCCAATTCCAGTGGAAGTCCAGTTTCTGTCTCATGTGGTGTGTATGGAGTCAAAAAAAGGTCATTTAAGTGAATTAAATCATCCCTTTTTAAAATTCTCCTAAAGTAACAGCAATTCAGCCGAAAGAGGGATACAATTCAAAGAGAACATCGGAGGAAAATATAAAAAAAAACAATAATGCTCAACTTATTATTAAAATATACTATATAAAATATACTTCTAAGCCACCATGCTGGATGCTTTTAATTAATAGAATTAATTTCAGATGTGAATTAATGGTATGTCTTATTTATAGATTAGAGATCTATATGATCTTTACAACATGTTTGTGTAAGTGTATAATGTAACAAACAAAAACGTTATAGAATTTTCAAGGGTTGAAGCTCCTCAGGCTGGAAAAAATATCAAAACCATATCTAAAGAGCGGCACGGTGGCTTAGTGGTCAGCACGTTCGCCTCTCAGCGCTAAGGATTTCCGGTTCGAATCCCCATCTGGGTGGAGTTTCCATGTTCTCCCCGTGTCTGCGTGGGTTTCCTCTGGGTTCTCCGGTTTCCTCCCACAGTCCCAAAACATGGATCAAGTCAATTGAATTCTCCAAAACTGCCCCACATAGAGTGTGTGTGTGTGTGAGTGAGTGAGTGAGTGAGTGTGTGCCCAGCGATGGATTGGCACCCTGTCCTGGGTGTATCTGCCTAGCGCCCGAAACGTTTCCCCCTGGAGGGGCATGGGGAACCCCCCTGAGACCAAAATAGAGGATAAAGCGGGGGATAATGAATGAATGAATATCTAAAGAGCGGCACGGTGGCATAGTGGTTGGCACGTTCCCCTCTCAGCACTAGGTATTCCAGGTTTGAATCCCCATCTGGATAGAGTGTGTGTGTGTGTGTGAGTGAGTGAGTGTGTGCCCAGCGATAGATTGGCGGCCTGTCCTGGGTGTATCTGCCCAGTGCCCGAAACATTCTCCCCTGGATGGGCATGGGGAACCCCCCTGTGACCCTAATAGAGGATAAAAGCGAAAGATAATGAATGAATGAATGAATGAATATCTAAAGAGTTTGCACTCCATTAATCCAAAGTCACACATATCCAAAAACCATACAATAACCTTAGCAGTCTTTAAAAATAAGAGTGGGGGTTTTAATTAATCTGAATTCTTGTTGTTGTTTTTTTTGCTATTGTCATTACATTTTTTTTGTATTACAATTACAACATGTAGAGTGTTTTATATACTGTAATAACATATAGTGAGGATATATAATTGATATGTAGAGTTTGCTTTGATCTCTTACCACTGCACCTGCTACAGCATGGACCAGAGTCTCATAAGACAGCAAGCCGACCACAGATCCGCCTCCAGGAGCCATGCCCTCTGCTCACTGCCCCCTGTTCAGGACCCACAGACAATTAAACCGACGGGATAGGACCTAAACCCGAACCAACGGGATAGGACCGATGCTGTCGTCCACCTTTGAGCACAGCTCAAAATGCACCCAGTTCCGTAAACTGCAAGGAGGGTGGTGACGCTGCGGCGCCCTCTAGCGGGCGGAAGGCAAAACAGGACGAAGCGAGTTAATGCATATGTCTGCAATGACGTGATTAATACTTACATACATTCTTACACACAATATCAACTCTGTGGTTGTTAGAAGAAATCTGTGTGGTTGTTTTTCTGTTTATTGAAATGAAATTAATTAATTACAGAGCAATACAATTACTACATAAACACAGCAGTGTGATACTGCGATAAATAGTTGTTATTAGATTTTTTGTTAGATTTTTTTTTGCATCAACTTGTACATATATAACCCTGAAACCATGAAACAGTTTATGTAGACTCTTTAAAGGGGCATGAGTGAGCTGCTGCTCTCGCTTACGGCCATACCACCCTGAGCACGCCCGATCTCGTCCGATCTCGGAAGCTAAGCAGGGTCGGGCCTGGTTAGTACTTGGATGGGAGACCGCCTGGGAATACCAGGTGCTGTAAGCTTTTCCTTCTCTTTCAAGTTTTTATTTTATACATGACATTTTATTATTTCAAAGCTTACTTTTGCTTATTAAACCACCAACA
>JAFMOD010001148.1:94923-109415 GCA_019802435.1 Corydoras maculifer
CATCACACAACCATGAAACAACCATGAAACAGTTTAGTAGACTCTTTAAAGGGGCATGAGTGAGCTGCTGCTCTCGCTTACGGCCATACCACCCTGAGCACGCCCGATCTCGTCCGATCTCGGAAGCTAAGCAGGGTCGGGCCTGGTTAGTACTTGGATGGGAGACCGCCTGGGAATACCAGGTGCTGTAAGCTTTTCCTTCAGATCCGTTTCAATTTTTTTTTTTTTTATACATTATATTTTACATTTTATTCAGAGCTTATTTCTACTCCCTTTTTTATACAGTCAATAAAAAATGAATATTATAGACTCAACTGAATCACCCGGATGCAAGAAGACAAATAGTTAGTTTGAGACTTTATTGTTTCCAAAGGGAAATTCAGGGCAACCAGCAGCTTTTCCATTTGGCACAAACTAAAGCAAACATGTGATCTGACGCTGATTTCTGATTGGTTATTTTTAGGTTTTTCCACGCGGACACACCCACTCTGATTTGTAATTAATTGCTGTGTGTTACTTGTTCATTTCATTTAGGCATCGTGTGATTGGACAATACCCGAATCGACTCATTCACTCAGGTGCGGTTCATTAGTTCGACTCACCTTTAACGTTTGCAGACTGGAGTCAAAATGAAAGAAAATTCTCTTTTGTTTTTACAAAAAAATGCTTTTACAAAACTGAAGAAAAAAAGAGGACAAAGGAGCTCAGACCGGATCGTCCCAATTTACAAACACAGCAGCAGGCAAGTGATGGAGGACAGAATGAAGGCATGGGCCGTGTTGTCATTAAGGTCCCTAAAAGTGCTATATAAATAAAATGTATTATTATTATTATTATTATTATTATTATTATTATTATTATTATTATTAATCATTATTGTCATCTTAAGAGAAAACAATAATCACAGAGATGACTGATTTTAACAGGAATGTTATTGAGATATTTGCAGGCCAGAAGTAAAGGAGGGCATTTAGGTTTAAATAAAGCTTTTTAAGGATTTGTTTTTTGTTTGTTTTAATTTTTTTGTTTGTTTGCACCCCCTCAATTTTTTAATACCAGCCGTCAGTGGACTGTGTATATAGTGTATAAAATTATATGCATTGTTCAGGAATATTTTAAATGGATTATAGTTAGTTGTATATAATTAACAGATTTAAACTATATACATAGTAATATAGGTAGATAGATAGATGGCTTATCAATAAGAATACAAAATAAGTATAAAGGTGTTCAGTCTTCACGTGGGAACTGTCTTTTCACATTTTCAGTAGTTTAACCTGCTGAATGTTTAATGCTGATAATAAATTCTGAATCAGAGTTTGAAAAGATTTACATTTACCTTACTGTGTTCGGGTTTTGTAGTGTTGTAACTCCCGTTGACCTGCAGGTGGCGGAATTATTTGAGTCAGTGAGATGAGTATGTATTAAGCGCTCATGCTTTTCTTTCCAGACTCACTGAAGCAGCAGCAGTAATCACTCCGTCAGTGTGTTACAGCTCACACAACCATCACACAACCATCACACAACAATGAAACAACCATGAAACAGTCTGTGTAGACTCTTTAAAGAGGCATGAGTGAGCTGCTGCTCTCGCTTACGGCCATACCACCCTGAGCACGCCCGATCTCGTCCGATCTCGGAAGCTAAGCAGGGTCGGGCCTGGTTAGTACTTGGATGGGAGACCGCCTGGGAATACCAGGTGCTGTAAGCTTTTCCTTCTGTTTCAGGTTTTTTATTTATTACATTCAACAAATCAAATTAAACAAGTTAGACAAAAATATATTTTTATAAATATGTTTTATATGTTACTTACAGCTCTGTTATTGATTTAAGGAGGGGGCTCTACTGCTTTAATGTTAATTTCATCATAAGCAATAGAAAACAGACAAGTGTAATGGTGGGAACTTGTGCAGCATTCTTTTTATATATAATTATATAATTACAAAGGCCTATTTATTCTCTTGATGATCTCACATCACACACAATGGACTTTGGTTTATTGCACCCACTGTGTGTTAATGATGCTTCATCTGGGCGTTTATCCACATGCACTTCCCTGTTCTGTTCCAAAAACAACAGACTGCACAAGACAGGACAGGGAACTGAGGATGGTCTTGTTTCACTGCTAAAGCGGGTTTAATACAGTAAGAATTTATTTGCTTAGGTATATATCACAGCCATGTCCAGATATCACAAAGCAGCTATCGATGGCTATTTGGATCTGTTAAAAGAAGCTACCAGAAAAGACCTTAACACTCCAGATGAAGATGGGATGACCCCGACCCTGTGGGCCGCTTATCACGGTCGATTAGAAGCTCTGCAGCTTATCTGTAGTAGAGGGTAAGGCTTTCTTTTTATTTATTAGGAAGCAATTACTTATTTATTTTTATTTTATGTCCTGCTCTGGTAAGGGATGTGAGTAACAATTATAAATAGTAAAAATGTTTCGCAGTTGTTAAAACCATTTAGTATGAAAAGGAGCTTTGAAGTGCATTTTAAAAGTCAAACAATGTCCTTATGTTCATGATTCTAATAATAACAACCTCTAATTGTAAAATTTTAGCAAATTTAGTAAGCACTAACTTGCAGTTTCTTGGCCTTTAATCGTTTAACATTTATTAATTTAATTATACAATTCTTGTTTTTAAAAACACACATACCAAGCTAAAATGTACACAACCAATAAAATAGAAAATAATAAAAGGTATACCAAAAACATACAAAGGTATAACAAACATACAAATTGCTCCTTATAATATAGTATTATTAAAACTGTCATTTATGTTTATGAATCAATTGAATCAATTAAATTTAACTCTATGATGTATATCTGCAATAAGGAAAAGCTTTCTTGGCTCAGTTCAAAATCTAAAACTAAAGCAGATATCTTAATAACAATAAAAAAAATATAGTCATTGACAAATATAGACGTGTACAGCCTTTATTTGTTTAATAACATCAGAACATATTCAAAGTATTTTACTTGATTGAAGTTAGTGAATATATATTATCAAAATTGTGAAATATCTACACTTAGCCTTTGCCCCACTGTAATTCGGTTGCTTTGTTATCTTTATATGGTTATCCACTGTACCAAATTACTTTGAGAGCAAAGGTTGTGTAAATTATACTTTATTTTAATACTTATTTTAATAATTTTTAATTTTTAAATTAAATTATTAAATAATTAAATTATTTTAATTATTTATTTAATTACTTTAATACTTTATTTTAATATAATTTTTTTAATGGACTTTGTGTTTTATAAAACACAAAATTCATAGATTAAAACATTTGTCTTTTTGTTCCTGATATTCTCATGACGCCTGCCAAGCATTTACTTGGGCATGTAAATGATGTGCGTGTTTAACAATAGGCCTGTTTATTTTCCGTGAGTTTAAATATTACGGGGCTCCACACATCACAGACTTATATTGTCCTTTTTCATTTATATAGATGTGAATAAAAATAGAGCTGATGTAGCACATTTTACTGAAAGCTGAACTTTTCTGTTATCTCTGAAAATTATTTTTGTGAAACCAGATGATCGGTCTTTGTGCCATTGTGATTAGAAAAAGAATTCCAGATGGGTGGCTCAGGAAAAACTGTAATCATACCATAATCAACCATTTTATATGTGTATGTTTTATATGTGTAGTTGTGGCATGTTTGTAGACCTTTACACTTAACAGATCACACATTAACTTGTGATGTTGTAGGTTGTAATTTCCCCATAATAAATTGAATCTAAGACGTATAGGTACATACAAAATTTACAATTGTGTTTGTTTACACGTACTTTTTTTTGTGAAAAAGCTCTCCACTGTTCATTAAAGATTTTCACTACAGTGAAACGACTACACAACAAAAGCACATGTCTTTATGATCTAAATTTGACTGTCTGACATGAATTGTGACCTCTATTGATTCTGCCTTACAGTGGAGATCCCAACAGAAGTGACATCTGGGGAAATACGCCGTTACACCACGCTGCCTTCAATGGTCATATGCACATTCTTAGCTTCCTAGTTAACTTCGGGGCAAATCTTTTTGCTTTAGACAATGAGTACCACACTCCCATGGATAGAGCTGCGGCACGCGACAACATGAACTGTGTCCGGTTTCTAGACAACGCTGCCTCTAAGCAGACAAGCCAAAATGCCAAGACCGTTGCACGTCTGAAGGAACAGGCCAACAAAGATGCAAAAGCCAGGGTGAAACTCTGCGAGAAAGTAAAGAAGAGGCACCAAAGCAAAATGGATAAAATGTACAGAGAAAACGGCTCTATCTCTGAGGCCAGCACGGCCTCATTTTCCAGCGCAGGCACAATAAACAGCTTGAGCCAAGCATCATCAAAGCTCATGACTAAAGATGCATCTGGTTCTGTCAAGGTTACGCTCAAAGGAACTCTTCAAAACAAGTTTAAAAAGAAGGATAAGGGCACACTGACGAGGACAGACGACAACAATGTAATATTTGTGAATCCTGAAAATGGGACAGCTCGTAAGCCAGAGCTCCGGGGCCTCTTTAATGAGCAGGATGAAAATGAGATGTACGAAGATGGCAGCATGGGTTATAAAGACGAAGGTGAAGATGCAGATGAAGTGACCGAGTCGCTGTTTAAGAGGCCTGGTCTTGGGAATATGGTGTTCCGAAAGAACTTCTCCATGGAAATGGGCTTTGAAGCAGATGATTTTAATAGCGGCGACACAGAGAACCTTGGTTTCCTTATACGCCAAGAAGTGTTTCAAGCCGAAGAGGCTGGATTGGATGATCAGTTGGAGATGGATTCAAAGCTACCCTGGGACCAGGAGGAAATTAGGTTTGATGATGAAGATGAGGAAACTTCTCCACTGGATATGTTTCTTTCGTCGATAAGTCTTCTGGACTTTGCTCCTGTGTTTATCAAGGAGCAGTTAGATCTGGAAGCGCTCATGCTCTGCTCAGATGATGATCTTAAAAGTATTCGCATCCAGTTAGGCCCACGCAAGAAAATCCTGGAAGGTACAGCTAGAAGAAAGGCCGTTTTGGAACAACCTGGTATTATGAAGGACACCTTTATGTAGAAGAATGTATGTGTAATTTCAAAGACACTCAGCTGAGAGAATTGATTGTTTTTCTAATTACCTTGCAAATGTTTTAATTACACGTTATGTTAAATCAATTGTTTACAAAGCTCTAGAAAAATCATATCAGATGTTCCTGTCCGTTTAAAAGGGAACCTTTTATGAATATTATTTTTTGGTTTAAATTAAAAAAAAATTTGTGATAATGTAAAAAACAAACTAGTAGTTTTTGCTTTGACCCTTACAGATATGTAACCTGAGTGTTTGGAGCAGCCAATAGACTAGAGAACTCACAGTTCTATCATTCGGCTGACAAAAAACAAGAGAAGACCCAACGAAAACGACTGGAGAAACAATTGCAATAGGGACGTTAAAGAATTAAAACATATCGTCAACACCAAACTCGGGAACAGACTTGTGATGATGTGATGAGCTGTTTGTACTGTTTGTTTCATGACCTACTTTTCACTGCCAACACAACTCCAAAAAAAGAAAGAATGCATCTGTGAGCTCTTGTACTTGTATCTATTGTGTATATTTGTATAAGTAAGCTCTGAAAAAGACAGATTTTTATTTCTACGGTCATTAACCTTTTGTTAATGAGTGAAAAAGTAACATACTTAGTAAATGTTGTAGTATGGTTGTAACAGTCAAAGTAAAATATTTAATGTAATGTAAGTGCAAGTACATGAGCAAAATTTTTACCAAATAAAATCTTTCCATTGAGTCTTAATGTAATGTCTGTGACATGTTTAGATCAAAATAAGATTATGATTTCTCCAGGTTGCCCAGCGATACATTGGCGCCCTGTCCTGGGTGCATCTGCCCAGCGCCCAAGACATTCTCACCTGGATGGGCACATGGGGAACCCCCGCGACCCTAATAGAGGATAAAGCGGAATATAATGAATAAATAACTGATGAATGATCAAACAAAATGAATGCACTTTGTAGCAACAGTTTGAAAAATGGATAAATACACCCTTGAAAGGGCACTTTTTTTAAAGAGGACAGAAGGGAAATAAGGGATCTGGGCTAAAGCCCCTGATGTTTTAAACCCTAAAAATGCCCCTGGGTTTTACAAATAAATGAATCAACATACGAAGGAATGAACTACAGTTGTATTTCCAGTAGGAACTACTGAGATGGCTTGAAATGCTGGGCTCATGAAGGGGTTAAAATTCTGAGAAAATGGCGGTAAAAAGTTGCCCTGATGCCCCAAATTCATTTCCTATGGGGATTTTTATCTCTTAAAACCTCCATCCATCCATCTTCCACTTTATCCTCTATTAGGGTCGCGCGGAAGGGGTTCCCCATGCCCATCCAGGGGAGAACGTTTCGGCCACTGGGCAGATACACCCAGGACAGGGGGGCAATCTATCACTGGGCACACACTCACTGACACACACCCACTCTATATGGGGCGATTTGGAGAACTCAATTGACTTCATCCATGTTTTTGGACTGTAGGAGGAAACCGGAGAACCCGGAGGAAACCCATGTGGACACGGGGAGAACATGGAAACTCCACCCAGATGGGGATTCGAACCGGGAATCCTTAGTGCTGAGAGGAGAACATGCTAAACCACTAAGCCACCGTGCTGCCTCTCTCAAAACTTAAATTTATTAAAAACCATACATGGTACAAACCCCAAAAATACATAGCACAGGTCACGTGATCATTACCTACGTAACGGTGTTTGCGGTTCGGGTTATATTAATCGCACAAATTCAGTCTTAAGAATAATAAAAAGAAAAAGAATATCGAGAATAACAACAGATCTAATAAATAATAAGAATATGAGTCATAACAACAGATGGCTTTATCGAGCCATCCAATGAAGGAACGCGGAGTCCTTCACGTCTTCTTGTTTCACTTCCACGCCTCGCCAACAGATGGCGCGCGTCCGCGTCTCCTCTTTGTTGCGAGGGATATGCGGGTAACGCCGCTGCTGCCATTTTGTTGTAGAGACTGCAGACGGAAACGTCGGGCCTTCGTCTGTAAATCCGCACCAAAGGACCCGTCGGACCGCCCGGTTCGGCTCGGCAGCGACGCGCCATGCTCTCCGCAGCCCAGCTCCTCGATGAGTTAATGGGCCGAGACCGAAACCTGGCCCCCGACGAAAAGCGATGCAACGTCCGCTGGGACCACGAGACTGTAAGTTCCCGCTGCGCGCCTGTTAGCTTAGCAACGCCAACGCCGATCATCAAAACCACCAACAAACTTACAATTCCGCGCTTTGGGTGCCGAATGCGGACTTTTGGTTGACGCTCGGAGCTTCGTCGCGGATCGAATGGTTTAAATCGAACTGTTCTAATTTTAGATTTCAGTAACGGCATGCCTGCGAACTTCAGTCCCGCGCGCGTCTCCATCCGCGCCGTAGTCTAGTGCCCTCGATATCTGGACTTCAGATTTATCAGGAGCACTTATTACATTATTTCACATGTTATTACTTTAGAATCGCTATTTATTATGTCGCACATACAAAGAATTTGTGCTGGGAAGCGCACACGTGTACGACATGTAACGACAAGACAAGCACATCGACTGTAAAAGGAATCAACGGAAATTACTGAAAAATTATAACACAATTAGGTCATTTACAAGAGTAAAGAATAAAAGTGGACATGAGGAGCTTCAGAAAGTCTTCTCTGTACTTGTAAGATCCGAAATTACTGTGAATATATATATATATATATATATATATATATATATATATATATATATATATATATATCGCTTAGTGGTTTAGCATGTTCTCCTCTCAGCACTAGGGATTCCCGATTCGATTCCCTATCTGGGTGGAGTTTCCATGTCCTCCCCGTGTCTGCACGGGTTTTCTCCGGTTTCCTCCCACAGTCCAAAAACATGGATCACGGTCAATTGAATTCTTTAAATTGCCCCATATAGAGTGTGTGTGTGCTCAGCGATAGATTGGTGCCCTGTCCTGGGTGTATCTGCCCAGTACTGTTGGCGTGCCCAGTTGTTCTGGTTTTGATGGTCCTGAATCTTCTGCTGGAGGGAAGTGGTTATGAGAAGTGATGTCCAGGATGAGAGGGGACAGAAGTTATTTAGTTTAAACGTAGTAAATGTCCTGAAGTGATGGCAGGCCACAGCTGATGATCCTCTCCGCTGTCCTGACTATGCTTTCTCTATCTCGTGTAATTGTTTTTAATTTTTATTTGTGTATTTAGTTCTGTATCTCATCTTGTTCTTGACTTTCACATGAACATAAGGGATACAAATCGTTCTTGTGTTTATTTACCTTTTAAATTTACATACTATTTTCTCTCAGTAATTACATTTGAAGCTTGAAGGTGAAATTATATAGTCATTTAAACTTTATGGAACTTGTATTGTTTTATGAGTTCTGTTTCATAGATCTAAAAGAATACTTTTATTTTAATATACTTCAAAGGTTTGTTTAAAAAAAAAAACACAATTACAAAACTGACTTTTGTTTGTTACTTTCAGGTCTGCAAATATTATTTGTGTGGCTTCTGTCCAGCTGAACTGTTCACGAACACCCGCTCTGATTTGGGTAAGTTTGTAACAAATAAATCAAATGCTGAAGTTCAAGCTGTTCTGCTTCTGTTTTTTTATTATTTATATTGAATTTGTTTTGATCATTTAGGTCCTTGTGAAAAGATCCATGATGAAAACCTGAGAAAAATGTGAGTGTAATGCTTTAAAAGTTTCTTCAGAATCTAATACTTTCAATACTTTCCTCTACTGTCTAAAGTAATATAAAATAAATAAATGCTAAATGAATTTTCCCTGCTTCCAGGTATGAGAAGAGCTCCCGTTTTATGAAAGAAGGATATGAGCGAGACTTCCTGAGGTATCTGCAGAGTCTGCTGGCGGAGGTGGAGCGCAGGATCCGGAGAGGTCATGCCAGATTGGCGCTGTCACAGGCCCAACAGAACTCTGGAGTAAGTCCACATTGTAACATCTGGACTTTGAGACATGATCTCAAGCAGCGGCACAGTTGTAGCCAGCGTTGTAAAGACCAATGTTGTAATAACAACACGAAAGTACGAACACAGATCTGATACCAGAATTTGGTATTAAATATGGGAATCGATGTGTTGACGTGCAGACAACAATATATTAGTTTTTTTAGTATTGGAAAATGATTTATAATACTGTTTATGAATTGTTCTTAACTTTTTCTTTTATCTCAGCTACCTGGTCTGACTGGGAAGAATGAGGAGAAGGGACAAGTCCTAACAGAGAAGATCGAAGCACTTGTGGTCCAGGTATGTCCTGTGTGCTGTTATTTAAACAGTGGATATGCATCAGATGTCCTTACCACTGCCCCCCCCCCCACACACACACACACACACATACATACACACCCACACACCTACATCTCTAACAGTTTGAACTGTTAAAACTATGAAATTTGGTTCTACAACAAACTACAACTAAACCGAAGCACATGACCCTTATAGCAGCTTGTCAGGTTTAAAGTTGTAATTATACTGCCATTAAACAACATTTAATTAAATTCACACAAAGCTGAGTTTGATTTGAACTTAGCAGATCTTGTATTATCAGGTAAATGTACAGAAAGAACCTCTACAGCGCAAATAAAAACTAATTAACATTATAACGAGCTGAGATACTGCGATGATCCGTTGTTGTAAGAGTGCTCGTGTTGTATTTTCAGATCGAGGAGCTCGGCTCAGAGGGCCGTGTGGAAGAAGCTCAGGGCATGATGAAGCTGGTGGAGCAGCTGAAGGACGAACGGGAGCAGCTTAACGCCACACCTTCGGTGAGAACTAACCGACTGACTACACTTTCATATCTTGTGTTTACTGTGATTTACTTAAAAAAAAAATTAATTCCCATCTTTCCTTTTAGACAATTGAAAGCTTTGCTGCTCAGGAGAAGCAGATGGAGGTCTGTGAGGTCTGTGGCGCTTTCCTCATTGTTGGTGACGCCCAATCCCGAGTCGATGACCACCTGATGGGCAAGCAGCATATGGGGTATGCTAAAATCAAATCGACTGTGGAGGAACTTAAGGTAAGGAATATTGTATGATGCATGCATGAATATATCCCAATATACAGTATGCCATGGCCTTATGATCTGTTCCAAAATAAAAATATTTTTATGTATTTTTTTATGTGTATATTGGTGTATAATAAGGAAAAAATATATATATACATTTTTTTTATACAATACATATATTTCTGGAAGATCAATTTATCGTCAATTTATGTCGTTCGCTGCCTAATGCTTTATTCCTGTGTAGCTGGTGAGTGTATTGTCTGTTTTGTGTCTCTAGCTGTTTGCCAAACTATTAACAGCAACAAAACTTAACTAAATATTGGCACAAAATCTAAAGTTGCAGATCTGCTTAAATTTTTGATAAATGTCACAGATTTAAATAACTCCATTGTATATGTTTACGGACTACAAATCATAATGCTGCTTTATTAGGCATAAAAGTATGAGTTGGGTATTTTTATTATTTAAAATTAATATTATTAAAATCTTTATTATTGTATTAATAAAAAATTTTTTGGAAATGTACAAAATGACCATAGTTTAAATTCAGTAGACCCTCTTTTTAGGCAGCTGTTTACCCAAAACACTTGGCTTACCGCTGAAATATAATGCTCAAATTAAGTTTTGCTATTCGAAACCGGCAGTAATGTCGTCATGCTTAATGGTTGCGTAGGAAAAACTGCGCCGACGCTCTGAGGACCCCGAGCGAGACGACCGGGCCAAAAAGGAGAGGGAAGACCGCGAGCGTGAACGGGAAGAACGAGAGAAACGGCGCAAGGAGGAGGAAGAGCAGCGAGAAAAGGAACGAGAGAAGGAAAGAGAGAGGGAACGGGAGCGCGAGAGGGAGCGCGACCGAGAGCGGGAACGCGAGAGGGAGCGGGAGCGCGAGAGACGCAACAGGCGGAGTAATTCCCACAGCCGCCACTCGAGCCGAACCTCGGATCGTCGCAGGAGTCGATCGCGAGACAAGAGAAGAAGCAGGAGCAAGGAGCGGGAGAGGAAGCGCAGCAGGTAGACGAATTCAGGTTGATGATCGTAATAATAATAATAATACATTTTATTATAAAGCGCCTTTCAGAACACCCAAGGACGCTGTACAAAGCATACAGATTAAGAACATTTACATTTAAGAATAAGCATGTGCAAAAGAAAGTAAAGTGAATTTAGCCTTGAATTTAAATTACAAAAATAAATTATTATCAGTAATAATTAAAAGTTAAAAGCTCATTTAAAAAGATTAGTTTTTAGGCCACTCTTAAATAGGGGGAGGGGGGGTTGATGAATTTACAGCAAGGCTTTATTAAAAACGACGTCCCCATGCCCATCCAGGGGAGAACGTTTTGGGCGCTGGGCAGATACACCCAGGACAGGGTGCCAATTTATCGCTGGGCACACACTCACTCACACAGACACACTCTATATGGGGCAATTTTGTTGACCTTGATTCATGCTTTTGGACTGTGGGAGGAAACTGGAGAACCCAGAGAAAACCCATGTGGACACGGGGAGAACATGGAAACTCCACCTAGATGGGGATTCGAACCGGGAATCCCTAACACTGAGAGGAGAACATGCCAACCACTAAGCCACCTTGCCGCCACTTTTAGCCAACGGACAATTTTAATTATTAAAGCGGTCTGTGTGATGGCGCCTTTGCAGATAAATATTCCTTCTGAGTTCTTATTAACATCTAAAGGTTTTTTAAGGTGTTTTGATGTGACCGTGTTGTCAGCGTGATTCGCGGTCTCACTTTGCTCTGTCCTTCAGAAGCCGTGACCGGGAGAGGAGGCGCAGCAGGGAGCGCTCGGACAGGAAGAAGCGATCCCGCAGCAGGGAGAGGAGAAGGTCTCGCAGCTCCGACCGCAAAAGTCACCGACACCGGAGTCGCAGTCGAGACAAAGACAAAGACAAGAATAAAACTGCGAGAGTCAAAGGTGAGACCGATATTTAACTCCTGGAGATACTAATGTTTAATTCAAATAAACTAAAATGCTGTCCTGGTGCAAATGTTACAAATGCATTTACATTTGTTCATTTAGCAGACGCTTTTATCCAAAACGACTTACAAGGTGAGCACAGGGTTCATCACAACATCCCTGGAGCAATGAGGGTTAAGGGTCTTGCTCAAGGACCCACATTGGTAACTTCAGTGGACCTGGGATATGAACCCCCATATCCCAATTCCCTAACCACTGAGCTACCACGCCCTACAAATATTTCTAGAGTGGGAAGAAAAAATATCTCGTCCTATGAAACGCCAAAAATACATTTACATTACGTTTGGTCATTTAGCAGATGCTTTAATCAAAAGCCACTTAGAAGCATTCCAACTCGGTTGGGGTCCGAACACAGGGTTGGTACAACACTCCTGGAGTAATTAGAATCAAGGCCCTTGCTCAGGGACCCACATATGTCAGTGGACCTGGGATTTGAACCCACAACCTTTTGATTGGTAGCCCAACACCACCCACAAAAATAAAAAGGGCTGACTCTCAAGATTGGCGGCACGGTGACTTGGTGGTTTAGCATGTTCGTCTCTTAGCACTAGGGATTCCCGGTTCGAATCCCCATCTGGGTGTTTCCATGTCCTCCCCGTGTCCGCCTGGGTTTCCTCCGGGTTCTCCGATTTCCTCCCACAGTCCAAAAACATGGATCAAGTTAATTGAGTTCTCCAAATTGCCCCATATAGAGTGTGAGTGTGTGCCCAGTGATAGATTGGCGTCCTGTCCTGGGTGTATCTGCCCAGCGCCCGAAACGTTCTCCCCTGGATGGGCATGGGGAACCCCCCCCGGACCCTAATATAGGATAAAGTGGAAGATAATGAATGAATGACTCTCAAGATTTGTTGGTTAAAGTGTTTTCGTGTGCGATCACTTTTGCTTCCCCAGCAGCAAAGTCCTGGGATTGAATCCCAGAAAGGGATGTTTTAAATTTGCATGTTCTCCCCATAGTCAGAATCTTTAAAAAAAAAAAAAAGACAAAAAAAATGTTTAATAAGAGGCTCCTGTTAAAACATCTGTACGGTCCTCACAGATCACAAGGACACCGAGGAGAGGAAAGGCAGTGGGAAGGGTGCGAGTGACGAGCACCCCAGCTCAGAGTCCACAAAGCCCCAGCCCATGGAGGTAGAGCCTCCAAAATCCGAGCTGAACGGCATCACACAAGACGTCCATTCTGAAGGTGACACTCAGTCCAATTAAAACTGATCTGATAGGACCTCAGATCAGCTCCAGGTAAGTGGACTCTCCTCTACCACCTTAGCTCTATCCCCCCTCCCCCTCCCTCCCCCCCCTTTTCTTTCAGTTACGTCTGTGATTTTTCTTCCTGTTTTTTTTATTAGTGCATCGTAAGTATGCACTGAAGATGGAACTAGAGGCCGAAACAGAAGAAAGGTAGAATGAATCAAACCCAGAGGGCCAGTGTAGTCCTGAAAAACATGTCTGGAGGTACCTTGTTTTGTATCGGTCATATACATTTGTCTCATAGACAAGTTCTCTTCCAAATTTACGTTCTTTTTTTTTTTTTTTTTTTTTTTTTTTTTCCCTCTCCCCCCTCCCCTGCCTCTGCCTGTACTACCTCACCTGTTTTACGGCTCGCTGTAAGATGAACCCCGTGGTGTTGATTTGAACTTAACGAATGGTCGTGCCTATGTATGGATCAACATATATACGCACGCAGCAGTTTAAGCTCTTACCAAATGTTGAGGTGTTCACGGGAAGGGCTCTTGCGCTGAATTCTTAAAAAAAAAAAAAAAATGCAGTCAGTGTTGATTCTCTTGTTCAGTTTGATGGATGTGTGCTTCCTTGCCTTGCACTTTAATGCAGTCTGTTCTTAAAGTCGAGAGCCGGTAGATTTGGATGGAAGTGTAGGGTTAATGAATTATTGCAGCTGACTTCATTACCTCACACAGCGTTGGTGTTGTGAGCGACCCCCCCATGAAAAGCCAATTTAAAAATCAAGGATACTGTCATACTGTGCAGGTACTCACCCCAGGTACTCCTTTCTCTACCCACATCCATTTGAATGCTGTTGCCTGTGAACGTGTTTCAGAGCTTGATATTTTTGATGTTTCATTTTGTTTCCCAGTCATACATACGGTTAAAATTAAAGGTTTCTTTCTCTTTTTTTGTTGTTGATTTTTTAAAATGCTCCTTATTGCACTTAACATTTAGATATAAACTGCTTAGCTGTGTAGATGAACCCAGCTGATATCTCATGATTGGTGACTTTAGGCTTAACTTGGGTCCAATCAAGAATTTCAATACATTTTTTTTTACCTAAATATGTAAGTCGATTATCAAATGACTCAAACTGACTCCCTGTGCTCTTTATTTAATTCTATTAAATTAGCGAAATACATCGGGAGGAATTGGGTCCTTTTTTTTTTTTTTTTTTTTTTTTTTTTTTAAA
>JAFMOD010001148.1:115987-140241 GCA_019802435.1 Corydoras maculifer
TCCCACATTCCAAAAACATGGAACAAGTTAATTGAATTCTCAAAAAATTGCCCCCTATAGAGTGTGTCTGTGTGAGTGAGTGTGTGCCCAGCGATGGATTGGCGCCCTGTCCTGGGTCTGTCTGCCCAGCGCCCGAGACGTTCTCCCCTGGATGGGCATGGGGAACCCCACCGCGACCCTAATAGAGGATAAGCGGAAGATAATGAATGAATGAATGAATGAATATATATATATATATATATATATATATATATATATATATATATATATAATTCTGAATTTAAACACTGTACAACAATTTATTGCAGCTGTTGTTGTTTTTAAAGTACTTTCTAAATGAAATTGAGTTGAGTTGAGACTAAACTAATAACAATAGATTTACATTTTACATTTAGTCATTTAGTCATTTAGCAGACGCTTTTATCCAAAGCGACTTACAAATGAAATCACCACAAGTCAGTAGTTATGAAGAAAACCAACTACACTGTAAAATCATCAAACCTGATTATTATTTGAGTTAATGCCGCATAAAGGGATTAAACCAAATACTAAAAGCAAACGTTTACCTATTTTTTTTCACTAATTCGTAATATTTAATGATTTTCCTCAATACGTAAATGAATCTCAGTCAGTGTCAAAACAATGGACAACGGACGTTATAAAATACTACCACAAGATGGCGCAAATTACCTGCACTATTGTTCCTACTGATAAGTTTTTTAAATTTTTATTTACCTAGGATTTAAACATAAAGGCATTAAATAAAAATTGCCATTTAATCGTAATTGTGCATGACGTGGGTGTCGTGGGGTTTCTTGGCAAACGTAAGCCACACTTTCACACCCAGTTTAAAGGATTTCCTTTCCCACCCATCCCCTTCCCGCGGCATTTTCCAGATTCCACGCACTGAGCCTCCCGGACTCTGGTTCTGACGCTTTATTGGTTTATTATTGGTTTATTAATCGGTGATTCTGGAGTGCCGCTGTTTTTCTGGACTGTTGATGACGCGTATCGAATGAGATAATCCCAACTTCAGGTAAAGCCTACTCACTTAAACCGGGATGAAACGCCCCTAGCTATTACACTGTGACGTCATAAACGGAGGCCGCTAATGGCGCTCTTGGTCGGGTTTTCAAACGCACGGCCGGAGACGCACAACGGAAAGTCCCAGCGCGCAGGCACCGGCGTCTGCGTCTGCGTCTGCGCTCTGACCACCAGCTCCACGCTTTGGATTTAACTGACGGAATGTTCCAGAGTTTATTTGCGTAAAGATGGAGGACGTTGCCCGAAGGTCGTGTCCGTGCGCTGGGTGGGAGTGAAAGGAAGCGCGCTTTTACGCGGAGCGGCTGCGGAGTCGTCCGTGCGCAACACGCCGCTGCCATGGCCGCCCGCAGATGAACCCGGCGCTCCAACGTCCCGACAACGCACACGATGATTTCGGAGGAGAGAAGCAACCAGGTGCCCAAGCAAGCGCTCGGATTCCTGATCCGTTCCCCCAAAAAACGACTCGCAAAGTTGGGCAGGAAGCCCAGCAACGGATCTCTGCAGTAAGTTCCAATAAAACTTTAATAGCAGATTATTAAAGATTCATGAAATACAAACAGATTCCTGATCACCAACCAGAACCTGATGCATCTGTGATGGGTTTCTCAGCTACAGTCATAAAACTAGATCACAGCATCGTAAATCCACACGACCCCCCTAAACATTTAAACATATCCAGCGTTTTCTGGATTTATTTTGGGGCAGAGAGGCACCACGCCCCAGGGGGGTTATATATATATATATATGTGTGTGTGTGTGTGTGTGTGTGTGTGTGTGTGTGTGTGTGTGTGTGTGTGTGTGTTTAATAGATCAATGATGTTCTAGTGTAGTTGCGTTATTTCAAAATATATAATGCTGATTAAAATGCACAACACCCTTTAAATAAATATGAACAATGGAAGTTCTAGACCAACTGAACTAAGCTGATGGTTGGAATGGTGGTATGGGTGGGTGGGTGTGGGGGAATGGTGCTAGCTGGGGCCAGTGTTTATGTTTGAGGGGCAAAACTTTTTGTGCACTGTGGGCAATGAGGCAAAATGGAATATTTGTCCTATGAAATCCATTAAGGACTTAATATGGAGAAAATGTGGACGAAGTTAAAGTGGTCAACCTTAACCCACTTCAAAACTCTTACTTCACAGTAAACTGACTATTAAATGCGTTAGTTTCTTATAATGTATAAAGAATTAACTAAATTGTGTGTGTGTGTGTGTGTGTGTGTGTATATATATATATATATATATATATATATATATATATATATATATATATATATATATATATATATATATTATAAATATATTTAAAGGGGACGACTACATACAGACCATTTGGGTATAATAAATTATATATATATTAATTTATGCAAAATATATTTGTTAAAACACAGGTGACTCAGTGGTGTTTTTTTTGTTGTTGTTGTCTCTGAAGAAATGCGGTGTACATTAGGAAAGAGCTGCATTATAATATTCCTTAAATATGGGATTGAACATGAAGCGGATGTCTGAGTCTCATTGAAGTCATAGTGACTTGTGATGACACGTACTGCCTGCACCAACTAGTTCTGATGAACTTGGCCTGGGGGGAAACTTTCAGACAAAGGCTTTAAAATACTGTTCCGTTAAGATTTGAGGTTTTATATTCATGGAAGTGAAAATAGAAATTTAAAGAGGCTTTAAAGAAGTTATGTGTCAGCAGCAATAGAGTCACTCTTATGACACCAGAATGATCTCAGAATGGCTAAGAATGATCACTCTTCTTTATTTTCATGTCATAAAGTTAAAATGTGATAGATGATTATTAGAAGGGCATTTCAGACATCAGTGTTTATATTTATGTATATGCATCATTTGTTTTTTCAGACCATAAATTCGACTCTGTTCATTTATTCATTGTTTAGGTTAATTTAGGTCGAAATGGGGTAAATCTACATTTATTATTTATTTACTTCTTTATAATGAAACCAGGAGCTGTATGCCTATGAAAAATTTGAAAACAAGTAAAGCTGCTTGCTATACACCATAAATGTATTTTTTAATGCTTTATGTGATTGTTAGTGTATGTACCTTTTAAATAATTTGCCTTATATGCTGATATAATGTAATGACATCCATTTGTCCTATTTAAAATCTGTAGCTCAGAGAAGAAATATTTTAACTATATTTTTCATTATATGCTGATTCAGCAGGTGAAATTACATTATATTGTAGATAATTAGAAGTTTTGGGTTTAAAAATACAGGTTACTTTGATTACAGACAAGTAATTGAGTCATTATTTAACCGATTGGCAGCTTAAATATATAATTAGAATAAATATCATTCATTTATTTATTCATTATATTTCATGGGATCTCAGGGGCGCTACCTATGCCCATCCAGGGGAAAAATATACTATAGTATTACTATATCGTTTCTTTCGATGAACACATTGGAGCTGCAGAAAATCAAATATATATATATTCATTCATTCATTATCTCCCGCTTATCCTCTATTAGGGTCGCAGTGGGGTTCCCCATGCCCATCCAGGGGAGAACGTCTCGGGCGCTGGGCAGATACACCCAGGACAGGGCGCCAATCCATCGCTGGGCACACACTCACTCACACAGACACACTCTAAATGGGGCAATTTTGAAAATTCAATTAACTTGATCCATGTTTTTGGACTGTGGGAGGAAACCGGAGAACCCGGAGGAAACCACTAAGCCACCGTGCCGCCTATATATATATATATATATAATATTTAAATATATAATAATTAGTTTTTATAATTGATCACTGGTTTTAATATAATGTATATGTGCCAGTCACCGGTCTTCACTGTTCCCCTGACTGATCACTAAGTTGTGACAGCCAGTTAATATTGAGAGGTTTCTCCTGTTGGTCAGATATTGGAATGACAAAGTCTTCTTTGATGGGGGCGGCTCGTGGTTTTAAGGAATTTGCACTTGCTTCACTGTCTATGGAATGCTTTTAACTGAATACTTTCCTTCTTGTCCTGGACCAGCACCAAAGAACAGATCAGCAAAGCTGTCTGAAACCCTAAAGGCTATTTCTCTTCTGCTTTTTTTTTTTTTTTTTTTTTTTTTCCTTTTCTCCTCTATTTCAGATCCAACACGTCTGAATGCACAACTCGCTCTGCGGACAGTACAGGTGTCAGGCAGCCGGCCCGAAGTAAAATCCGCCGACACAACAATCGGCTGGCCACCGTTTTTAACCGAAGTCCCCTGTTGCGGGACAGTGGCTCAGTTCGCCTAGCGGCAGACCTAGAGATTAAAGATGACCCAGCTGAGTTGTCCAGCCAGCTCTCGGCCCCAGGCATCCTAAAAATATTCGGCAGCGACATTTGCCAAGGGGCCAATTACAAGAGTGTGCTGGCCACGACTCGCTCCAGTGCCAGAGAGCTGGTTAAAGAGGCCCTGGAGAGGTAGGTTCATTCACTGCTGCATCCCAGCGATTGATATATGATTATTATTTTAGCTCCTGTAAACATTTTAACCAAATAAACATGGTGATTACACACTTTTGCTTTGTTCTGTTTGAAACAGTGACTTTAAACAGTGTTTGTGTGGTTGCATTTTGAAGGTATTGCCTTGAAAAGGAGGAGCCCGACGCTTATGTCCTTTGTGATGTGATTGGCCAGACTGCTTCGGGCAATCAGTGGAAGACTGAGTGCATGCGGGTTATCGGTGACAATGAGAAACCTCTCATACTGCAGTCGCTTTGGAAACCCAAAGAAGGTTTTTCAAGACGTTTTGAGATCCACAAAAAAGTGGTTGTTCAAAACCGTGGTGCCAAAGACAAAGATACCGTCACTGCAGGTAATGCTGTTCTGCTAATTAATAAAGTCACTTCTGCAGATACACACTAAAAACCCTGTCACTATAAAAAAAAAAACAACATCTCAAATCAGTGTGACGTATAAAGACAAAAAGTTAGGCTCTTGTTTTGGACACTCACAGGTTAATCATGTTATTATAACTGTCTGACATCATGGGAATATCCTTACAGATGTTGGGTGGTTCTTGTTTGCTTTTGTAATTGTGCAGTAAATACATTTTAGACATTTACCATTTCACTATCTGACCTTTCTCTTCCTCCAATCTGTGGTGCACCATGTTGGACTACTGATAGGATTTTTTTTTTGTTTTTAAATAGTTGATTGGAACACTAGGTCCACATCTGCTTACAGTTTAGAGTATAATGCACTCCCACTTCACAGGAGATAACACCAGGTCTGATGGGTGCAAACATGGGACCTCTAAATATTAAGCATATTTTAAAAGACCTTAAGGTTAAACTTTGTGTTTTGTAAGCTTAGTTCCCTGTCCGAATCAACAATGCTTGTTGGACTGCTTCCTTATTTTTACAAAAGCATAAATGTTCGAGGAGTTGGATTTTCTTTAAAGCTTATCGAGTAAAGCAGAGATTAAAACAAGAAACCTTTTTAGAACTAAAAATTATTTTAAAATCTTGTGATATCACGTTTTGTTGCAGCTTACAGTCTATAAAAAGATTTTTTTTTTGTCTTTCAAAGCCAACTTTTCAAACCTTTAAATAATTATCTATAGTTTATATTTTTCAGTGCTTTCTGGTTTTACTGTGGTCAGGGCAAAAGATAATTCAAGAGTAAAGTGTGTTTAAAAAAAAAGCAAATTAAACATGTTTTATTATCTATTAATTTTTAGCTTCTTAAATTACTTTGTACCAGACTATTAGGCATTAATATTTTAGAATTTTCTCCTGACCTAATATCAAATTAACATAATCCTGTTCTTTTTTTTTTACTTCATCTCTATTTGTTAAACCAACACAGTCTGATCAGGACGAATGTTGGGTTAATGTTTTTAATATATTTTGGAATTGGCACTGGTTTCCGTAACAGATCAGTAAATCATCACCGTTTTTTATCATTGGGAAAAGTGTAAGTGATTCCTGTTTCTTAGGTTTTGTCTTTCTCTTCAGGCCTTAACGCCCAGGTCCGGAACCTGCAGAAAGTCCAATCCCGGGTCACCTCCCTCTATGTGGATGGAAAGAATGGATATCTGGATGGTGTCGGTATCTGGAGGAGCCTTAGTGACATGGACCTTTCTGCCATGACTAAAGAGGCCTGCAGGGCCCATAAAGGAAGCGTGTTGCGCGAGGACCCGGAGACCGAAGCCGACTTGGAGACTCGCTGCCTGGTTAATGAGAAAGAGGAGACTGAGAGCAGCGATGACAACACAACTCAGTACTCTATTCATCCACCCTTTGACTACCCCTACTTCCTCCTGCTCCAGGGCTACAGCAGCAGACAAGTAAGGATCTTCGAATTTATTTATCTTATCTATACTTATTATTAATATTACAATTTAATGGGTAAATTGCTTTATGTCTGTAATTATAGGGTGTGGATTAGTCAGTAATTGCTAAATAACTAAATTTAAATATACTTGACCCAACGTGGCAGGCGCGGGATAATTTTTTTTTTTTTTCATTATTATTCTATAAAGCCACATGTTTCTGGCTGGAAGACTTTTAAAAAAAGCCTGAGATGAGATGATCTTTAAAACCCTGTAGATCGATTTGACATTTAGGAATGGTAAAGCTTGGTCATCACAATAACTTCTGAATTGTATTCGGGCAACAACAACAACAACAAAGTAGATATAGCTTCGGTAAAGAAAGGGAGAAAGGTTAATTCCTTACAGATATACCTTTGTTCTCTTTATAAACCAGTCCACACTACTTTTTCTGCTTCAGTGTAAACAGTGAAAAGCACAAGTGACGGACCTCATGGTATAAATTGTGAACCCATACCATCCACATGTTTACAAAACATTCTCGGTTTTAGTGAAGGTCAGCGTGTAACGGTCTACTCATTACTACATTCAGGACGAGGAAACTGCTGAGTGTGTGGAGTGTGTTTTGGTTGTGTGAATTAATGTTTTGCTCTGTTTTATATGTATAAATTTTCTTTATTACACATTTTTTTGATATATAAATATATATATATATATATATATATATATATATATATATATATATACACATCATCTCTAAAATGTATGTGCTTGACCATATTCCTATACTTACTCTCATATAAATGTCTGTCAGAGTTTCTAGATGGCAGAACATGCTTAAAACACAAATGAACATTGAGTCCACACGGCTACCCTAATGAAGTTTAGGTTCTTTGTCTTTGTACTTAAATGGAGGTCATCCTAAGCCAAAAAATGCTCATAAAATTGTTCTCAGCAACCCTTTTGTTCTGTTTATTTGTTTTTCTGGTTCCTCTTTTACACTATACCATGTCCACTCTTAAGTCACGTTCTAAGTATGTGCTATGAGTTACCTCTTTTATTCATTCATTCATTCATTCATTATCTTCCGCTTATCCTCTATTAAGGTCGCGGTGGGGTTCCCCATGCCCATCCAGGGGAGAACGTCTCGGGCGCTGGGCAGATAGACCCAGGACAGGGCGGCAATCCATCGCTGGGCACACACTCACTCACACAGACACACTCTAAACGGGGCAATTTTGAGAATTCAATTAAATTGATCCATGTTTTTGGACTGTGGGAGGAAACTGGAGAACCCGGAGGAAACCCACGCAGACACGGGGAGAACATGGAAACTCCACCCAGATGGGGATTCGAACCGGGAATCCCTAGCGCTGAGAGGCGAACGTGCTAACCACTACGCCACCGTGCCGCCCCTCTTTTATTCATTTATTTATTAATTTATTCAGTCACATCTAGTGTCTACCTAAATTTTTATTTGTTAAAGGTCAAATATAATGTTAGTTATTAGTCTTAAGATTAGAATATTGATCCATTAATTATGATTAAGCTACAAGTCATAGGGAGAACATGCAAAGTCCACACTGAAATATCCTTATCCATCCAATTAAACCATGGACTATCTTGCTGGATTACAAAACTTGGCCATTTATTACACAGTGGTCAACATTAGAAAATTTGGGTGGTATAGTATAATACTCCCTTGTGTACATTTTTATTTGTTTATTTAGTTACATTATAAATCCCCTTATTGTAAGATTTGGTTGGTTAATAACAAAGTGGTCTGTGAATAATAATGTGTTGAATATTTAATCACCTGCTTTAAGTCTTCCTAAAAAATGTGATGGCTTTTATGGATATTCTGTTATTTGGTAATAACAAATTCCTCGAAAACAAGGCAGCTGAATTCAGTGTAGACTTTTTAAAACTGATAAGGTGGTATGACGTTAAAGCATTCTCACGCTGTACTTTCAATGTAATCTAAAGATAATTAACTTCAAATTAACATGAATGTTGTTGCCTGGCAGGACTTTGTGATTTACCCCATAAGTGAAAACAGCTGTGTGCTCGGCTGGGGTGGAGAGCAGTGTGAGAATGATGAGCATCTGAAGATCGATGTGCCTCTGTATGCCCCCGATGTGCTGCCTCAGCACTGCTGCGTGAGCCGCCTGGTTGCTTCGGCCGGCCCACCTGACGGAACCCGGAGAACTTTGACCTTGCTCAGACCTATCCATGGAGCTCCCGTCACCCACAATGGAGTGCTGCTAAAAGATGAAGCTGAACTCTCTCCTGGTGACCTGGTCGGTGTGGGCCAGCATTACCTCTTCATGTTTAAGGACCCTACAGTTTCTGTCACTCAACAGATACCAATTTGGATGGACACTCTGTGCCCGCCGGCCGCAGTTTCACCCTTTCAGACCTTCAGTTCTTCAATAAGAAGGTCCACAACACACAGAGTTCCACCTCGCTGGCGAGACCTGGAGGGAACAGTCATTTTACTTACTTATGAACTGCAGCAAGAGGATCGTGTGCTGGATAAAATCATCAGCATGGGGGACCCCAGAGGACAGGGGTCCAAACTTGTCCCCGCCTTCCTGCTTTGTCTTTGTATCCAGCACTCGGCTGCGAGCTGTGAGATGACACACTTCCGCCAGTTGTTGCTCCGAATAGCAAATCAAATCCAACTCGATATGTGGGTGAGGAAACATTTGGACATTATAATAATAGTTTCTAATCTGGTTAGAATCTTTTAGTTTGCTTGTAGGAGTTCTTAAATTTTTTTTGTGGAATACACTTGTGTGCTAAATGAGATTTTTTTTATATTTAATGATATAAAATATACCTTTATTTTCCTTTTTTTTTATTTATTGAATGAAGTCTGATGCCAAAAAGCCCATTAATATATGGTATTTTGTTACTATAATAATAAAGTTTGGATTTAGGAGTTAATGTGGATCATTTAGGTTATTAGTTTATAACTGGCCTAAAAGCTTCATGTCTTTTGACCTGTACATTTAATAGGATTTTTTTTTACATAATCAACTTCTGCTCTTTATTACACAGGAGAGGACAAAGGAACTTGCAGCACTTCAGCCTGATATGTAAGTTTTTTACACAGAAAAAAAATTTACCTGCTGCTGAATTTTTGTTGTCATTGATATTTAGCAGGTATATACAATCACATCTTTATAGTATAAATCTGTTTGCAGTATATTGTCAGCTCATTTTTAAACCAGGTACACAAACATGCATCATATTGAACCTACAAACAAGGCATTAACACTCCTGACAAAATTACTTAAAATCATTTGTTAATTGGTGGGAATCAAAATGGTTGAATATGTTCCCTTTAGATTTTTGCTGAGGTGAGGATAGTAGCAAAGTTTAAAAACAAGTATTTAAAAAGGAGACTGAACCTTAATAGCATTTATAATTTTCCTTTAGATCAGTTTTTCCAGTTTGTGTTTCTATGGTAACGAAAGTAATGAAATATATTTTGTTATTTTTCTGTGAGGCATTCAGGATTCACTTTTCACTTTGCGGTCTGGTCCGGTTTGGTTCTGTCGTTTTTAACTATAATACTATATTATGTGTGTAGTATAATATAATTTAATAATGAATCCTGGGTTTTCGAAAAACAATGATAAAAATATTATTTAAAAATCAGTTAATTAAATAAATTGATAGGTTATAAGACTGAATATAATTCTGTCGTAACCCTACATTATATATAAAGTGTATTATTCATGCATGGTTAATTTCTCGTTGAACAGTCAGCCGGAGCTGGAGGATTTGCAGCAGCTGAGCATGACGGAGCTGATACCCGGCCTGCAGCCACTCGTGTTGTGGATGGCTAATTCTGTTGAGCTTCTGCGTTTCATTCAGCATGAGGTGCCTTTGCTTCTGCCATGGACACAGCAAGATGAGGAACAGGACAACGGTACCCAGCCTTTTTTACTTTAATGCTCACATTTCTTTAAGATCATTAACGTTTACATTTAAGGCAATGTAAAAATTGATGACAGTTCAGGGTGACCTCTGTAATAAACAATTTGTGACATTTAATGCCATTAGTTACACAGAAATGTGAGAAGTCACTTGCTTTTGTTATAATTGCTGTAAAAACCTCAAGAACCTTTCGTTACACAGAATCATCCAAGTCTCAGATTCTGTCGACACGTGCGGCCAGTGAGCAGGCCATGACGGTTCTAGAAGAGGTCATCATGTTTACCTTCCAGCAGACTGTGTATTATCTTACTAAAGTAAGTTTGTGTTTATGCACCCTTATATTCGGAGCAGGTGGTTTAGTGGTTAAAAACGTTCGCCTATCGGTTTCCCCGTTCGAATCCCCATCTGGGTGGAGTTTCCATGTTCTCCCTGTGTCCGCGTGGGTTTCCCCGGTTTCCTCCCACAGTCCAAAAACATGGATCAAGTCAAATGAATTCTCCAAGTTGCCCCATATAGACTGTGTCTGTGTGAGTGTGTGCCCAGCGATGGATTGGCGCCCTGTCCTGGGTGTATCTGCCCAGCGCCCGAGACTTTCTCCCCTGGATGGGCATGGGGAAACCCACCGCGACCCTAATAGAGGATAAAGCAGAGGATAATGAATGAATGAATATATGTGGAGCACAGGTTTAATCTTTTGTTTTCTTCTCTGCATTCATGTTCAATAGTAAGATTTATAATATATAAGAACGATTTCTAAAAAAGGCTCAAAATTTAGGGTGAACACACCATTCCTTGCTGTTGAGTAATTTGTTAAACGCATAACAACAATTACGATCTAACTTTTGGCAGATTAAACACCAAACAACAGAAGCAGTTTTTTTTCTGTAGATATCCAGATATCTTTTAATCATTTAAGTCTGTTTGGTTTGTTCATTGATTTTATTTTAGTTAAGCGTTAACACTAAGCTTTTAGTCAGTCAGCACAGACAATGCAGTGTTAAATATCTCACAATTATGGTAAATTAGTGCATCAAAACTAATTAATTAAGAAAACAATGCCAGCAAGGACTGGTTTATCAGGCAGTAATATCAATAATTCTTCAGTTTGGATCAACTGAGTCACATTGAGAAACTTGCTAATTAAGCTTTTCATTAAAGTTTTACTGGTTCTTACTGAATATTAAGCCTCTGCGCAGGAGCCGTGACTCTTTTTCAGGATTAAGTGATCCATAAAAGACAAATGCTGACCTTAAAGGTGAACATTAAATCTAAGTAGTGACCTGTGTGATGTAATCAAAAGCTACAGGGTATGAAGTCAGGTATCCAATGAGGGCCTCTCTTTAAATCAGTAACCTGAATCTTTAGAGTCACTGAATGGTGAGCGAATAGTTTTGTTAATTCTAAAATGGATTTAGTTGCTCAGAAGTGGTTCAAGATGTGGTTTAATAAAATGAAAGCATTATATTTATCTAGACATGTTGAATATGGTGTAGGAGAGAGACACCCCTGGCTCTGACTAACACGACAGTCAGTGGTTTTGTGGCTCCTGTTGACTCCCTTTAAAAACCTGTTATATATTTATCATGTTTAATTTGGCTGTCGGGCAGCACGGTAGCTTCGTGGTTAGCATGTTAGCATATTCCTGGTTCGAATCCCCATCTGGTTGGAGTTTCCATGTTCTCCCCGTGTCTGTGTGGGTTTCCTCCGGGTTCTCCGGTTTCCACCCACAGTCCAAAAACATGGACCAAGTCAATTGAGTTCTCCAAATTGCCCCATACAGAGTGTCTGTGTGAGTGAGTGTGTGCCCAGCAATAGATTGGCGTCCTGTCCTGGGTGTATTTGCCCAGCGCCCGAAACGTTTTCCCCTGGATGGGCATGGGGGGAACCCCCCCTCCCCCGACCCTAATAGAGGATAAAGCGGAAGATAGTGGATGGATGGAATTTGGCTGTCTGTTTGATCTTTGTGAACTATGATTTCAATGAAGCCTAATACTGTACTATCATGCTTTTAAAAATATTTCTGCACTGGTACAATTTAAAGGGGATTTAATCCACATCTATAAAGTCAGTCTGTAGAGTTTCTCCTTAATCGAGCAAGTATATTGAGATTTTTGTGTCTCCTATTTCTATCACACCTACACTAAACAACGCTTGCCCTACAGAGGTATGTAGTACTGTTGCTATGGCAATACTGTCCTCACCACCTCAAACCCTAAATGCCTTACGGACAAACTGTGACATGTTTATATGTCTGACTCTAGGTTTCTAAGTTGATGCGATGTATGTAAGTGAACATGTTGGCCTGGTCAGCCCTCGGTGGTGATGTATGTTCGGTGGCTTTAGGGTGGAGAGCAGGAAGGGCTTAGGGACCTGGTATGTGCCCCCTTTCAGTTTATGTGGAAGCAGCTGTGGCCTGCAAATAAAGAGCAGAATATTGCCCTAAATCTGCTGCCGGTTTCCTGTTCAGGAAAGAGCTGCTGTGGTTACTGCCAGCCACTACAGAGGGCTGAACGCAGTCACCATGTCTGCCATGAATTTCAAATGATCGACTTTTCTCTGTTTTACTTTTAACACTGTTTAACAAAAAAAACACGTTCCTACAAAAAGTATCATTTAAATAAAACAACACTTGGCTTTTTAACTCATTTTGGAATGAAAGTATGATGTTACCTTCCTGTTATACGTCACATAACGTCTCAGATCATGACTGTGTGTTTTTAATTTTGTTGATGTTGTCGGTGTTGTCTATAGGCGTGTAGAAAAACTGGAGCTGGCATCGGCTTAAAGAATTTGCCAGGAATAAGGAAACAATGTGTTATCTTTTTGTTCCAGTTGAATAGTTTCTCATAACGTTCTCATAGTGTGTTTAAAGATGCAAGTTCCTCACATTTTTAGTACAATTTTTGTTATTATACCGTTTTTGTCTCTCTTTCTTCTCTCAACAATTTTTGAGCTATCGGTTTTAACAGGAGACGTGTCTGGTTCATTGGTGGGACCACTGCTTGTGTACATCTAAAGAATCAGGCGAACTTCCCGATATATTTCCATATTTACGAGCCATAATTCCCATTCACTTTGCATTACGGTGATATTTGCACACCCGTAACTCCAATTTTTGAGCTACAGAGAGGAAATTGATTGGAGTTGCAGCCACACTCACGGTCTTGTGAAATTGCAGAGTAATTATTACTGTATTGTTTGTAGTTTTTTTGGGAAATGCACTTCAGTTTTCTAGTTGTATTTATAATTACTATGCTTTTAATAGGGCGACACGGTGTCTTAGTGGTTTAGCACGTTCTCCTCTCAATGCTAGGGATTCCAGGTTCGAATCCCAATCTGTGTGGAGTTTTCATGTTCTCCCCGTGTCCGCGTGGGTTTCCTCCGGGTTCTCTGGTTTCCTCCCACAGTCCAAAAACATCGATAGAGTTAATTAAATTGTACAAATTGCCCCATATAGAGTGTATTTGTGTGAGTGATTGTGTGCCCAGTGATAGATTGGTGACCTGTATTGCGTGTATCTGCCCAGCGCCTGAGATGTTCTCCCCTGGATGGGCATGGGGAACCCCCCCCCCCCCCACGACCCTAATAGAGGATAAAGCCGAAGATAATGGATGAATGGATGCTTTTAATATTGTACACCTCGACAAACTGCTCACCCTTGTTGCTGGTTAAAAGAACATTCCCGTTCACAAGGAGTTAATTCATTTCAGTCACATGTCCTGTTTATTTCTTTCCTTTTTCACACTAATGTTTTTGATTAGACACAGTTTTGAACACGTCTTTGCTGCTGAATGATAACATCCCACCAGAATCGGTTTTGGTTGCCAGCAACATTCTTGCAGTGTTATTTTATTACCGGAGGTTTATTTGTCCTCGGGGGTTTATCTGGATGCACTGATTGGGTTAGTGGTTTATGTATATGTAGTTGGGAAGAGGGGGGGGGGGGTTATCTTGGTATTTCCCAAGACCTGCAGTGTGCTGGTAACAATGGACCGTCTTGGCCGAGACGTTTCCCAGAGCCGTCCCAATCTAATGGGATGTGTGCTCGCGCTGTGTTTCCTGTGGTCATAAACAGAGGGAAAAAAATTGGAACTCAGTAATTACTTTTTGTTTTGCAAGATGTGTGTGTGGTCAACGGAGCATCACGCCCCGTCTCACCCCATTCCAAAATGAGATGCATTCCTTTCGGTTTGTGTTGCACTCCAAATAAAATTTCTTTCAGACTTTCAAACTGTTTAGAGTTTATGACATCGTGTATCGTAAAGTCTTGAGTATGTAAACATGAAAGCTGACTTTTAACTTTTTAATTATTTGTGATGCTGTATTTACTATGGTAGTAAATAACTAAAAATTGTAGGTGCTATGATCATCCACCCATCCATTATACATCCATTATCTTCCGCTTTATCCTCTATTAGGGTCGCGGAGGGGTTCCCTATTCCCATCCAAGGGAGAACATTTCGGGCGCTGGGCAGATACACCCAGGACAGGGCGCCAGTCTATCGTTGGGCACACACTCACTCACACAGACACACTCTATATGGGGCAATTTGGAAAATTCAATTGACCATGTTTTTGGACTGTGGGAGGAACCCGGGGGAAACCCACGCGGACACGTGGAGGACATGAAAACTCCACCTAGATGGGGATTCGAAACGGGAATCCCTAGTGCTGAGAGGAGAACATGCCAACCACTAATCCACCGTGCCGCCCGTGTTATGATCATTCTGAGCAAATTTGGGTGAAGTACACAAAGATATGAGTTTAATTAATGATGTTGTTAATTTGGTTGGAAAATAATGAACTAAAAATGCAGGATGTATTGATTCTGTATAAAGTACATTTGAAGTTATTTTACCCAATGACTGTGATTTTAATTGACTCATAATTCTTAGCTTTCATGACTAATTCACTGACAAAACAATCAGCAATGTCAAAGAGGTGAATGTCTTTGAGGTATAGTATGGAATTCTGTCCTAAATCTAGTTAAAATCTGTGACTGATGTTCTGGTACAGTCCAGAGTACCAAGTTTGATTAAAAGTGTAATGTAAAAAAAAATCACTGAATGCCGGCATGATGTCTCCAAACAGGATAATAACTATACCTACCCTGTCTGTCATTTTAAAACCATATTTTAAATACTGTGCATTGCATATAATATTTAATTATATAAGTAAATATTAAGAGAAGCTTTCTAATAGATTTTTAACTGCCTCCTTCATTTCCTTTATCTCTATCAGAGTTTGTATTTAGTGTTGCCCAGGCTGCTTGATAGTAACCCCTTTTCTGAGGATGGCCAGCTGCTTCTGCCTAACGGTGTCAACTCCATGCTGGATATCATGAGGGAGGCATTAGAAATGCTCAAGGAGTTTCAGGTTCACACCGAGATCTCCTCTCAGCTCCTAGCTTATCTCTTCTATTTCACCAATGCCTCGCTCTTCAACATTCTTATGGAGAGAGGTAAGGACAAATCATTTATATTTCTAAAGGCAGTCTATTTCAGATCTCTTACATCTTTACTTTATTTGATATAAACCCACTTTTTTTCCCCAAAAGGTTCTGGGGGTGGATTCTACCAATGGTCTAGGGGTGTACAGATTCGGGCCAACCTGGATTTGTTGTTGGACTGGACCCAAAGCATTGGACTTGGTGAACTTGCAAACCGATTTTTCCAGAAACTTTCCTCAGCTGTTAACCTGCTTGCTACCCCAAAGGAAACGTTACTACAGGTCAGAACGTCATTCATTTATTGCCAAAAACTCATTTTAAAACTCTGGATTATTGAACTATCTGGTTGCATACAATTCTGAAATATCAGGTCCAGTTGCATCCTGGCTAAAAAATCCCAAGCAGACCACGTTTTAGGTGTTAAAAACGTCAGCTAACATAAACAGTGATTAAAAACAAAGCTGGTGATGTCATTCAGGTGATACTGCGGCAGGCGTGCTGTTGCACGTTGTTTGTGCTGAACCCTGTGAAACATTAAACCACGGTTTAATGTCATAAATTGTTGCTCATACACCACAGTCATCAAAGTCTCTGTTTTGAAAACACACGGGAAAGAACCTCGAGTGGCAGAGGACGCTTCAGGCCTCATTAATAATTCAACAGAACATTGAGTCCTAAAGTGTTTTTTTAATGTGTTTTTTTTTAATCCTGCTGTTTCCTGCTCTCCTGAAATAATTCAACAGTTATTTCGACAGTGTTTTCGACAGTTATTTACCTCCAACTTGCATCAGTTTGGGGTTTGGCCATTTTCGGTTACAGTCTAACCCGTGCACAATGTGGAGTATTTTTAATAAATATAGTGGAGTTAATAGGCGGCACGGTGGCTTAGTGGTTAGCATGTTCGCCTCTCAGCGCTAGGGATTCCCGGTTCGAATCCCCATCTGGGTGGAGTTTCCATGATCTCCCTGAGTCTGCGTGGGTTTCCTCCGGGTTCTCCGGTTTCCTCCCACAGCACTCAGTGTTCGATTCAACTGCCAATCAAAGATTTCACATTACATAATATTATCACGACATTACACTGTTTCTTAATAAAGATAAACCTTAAAACACACAAGCTTTAGCTGTAAATTGTTTTTAATTAAATAAAATAAACTTCTAAATCAACCGGCTGTCCTCCTGTGGTCCCGTGAAATTTCAGAATTAATTTGCAAACCGGGCTTAGTGGTTTAGCACATTCGCCTTTCAGCGCTAGGGATTCCCGGTTCGAATCCCCATCTGGATGGAGTTTCCATGTTCTCCCTGTGTCTGCGTGGGTTTCCTCCCACAGTCCAAAAACATGGAGTCAATTCATTCATTCATTCATTCATTATCTCCCGCTTATCCTCTACCAGGGTCGCGGTGGGGTTCCCCATGCCCATCCAGGGGAGAACGTCCCGGGCACCGGGCAGATAGACCCAGGACAGGGCGCCAATCCATCGCTGGGCAAACACTCACCCACACAGACACGGGGCAATTTTGAGATTTCAATTAACTTGATCCATGTTTTTGGACTGTGGGAGGAAACTGGAGAACCCGGAGGAAACCCACGCAGACACGGGGAGAACATGGAAACTCCACCCAGATGGGGATTCGAACCGGGAATCCCTAGCGCTGAGAGGCGAACGTGCTAACCACTAAGCCACCGTGCCGCCTGGAGTCAATTGAATTCTTAAAATTGCCCCATATAGAGTGTGTCTGTGTGAGTGAGTGTGTGCCCAGCGATGGATTGGCGCCCTGTCCTGGTTCTATCTGCCCAGCACCCGAGACATTCTCCCCTGGATGGGCATGGGGAATCCCACCGCGACCCTAATAGAGGATAAAGCGGGTGATAATGAATGAATGAATGAAGAGTGGAGTTAATGTTTAGTCATAGATTTATGATGTCCTGACAAACTTACCTCATGGGTTATTTATATACTCTCATTGACCACATTATTACATACACTTCCTTGTTTCTATAGGTATTCTGTATTTTGTTTGTATGCTGTAGTTCCACAGTGGAGGTTTTCTCCTCTATCGCATTTCTACGGCGTTCTTCACGCCCTCTGTTCATTGACATGTTTAATCTTTGCACTCGAGCAAAGAAAATGTGCTTCCTTTAACTTTACAGTACACTATTAAGTCTCTGACATTTTGAAGATTAAAATCAGCAGCATGTGTAAACAGCCACTCGGTCGAAAGTGAACTCATGGTATTATTAGTGTTTGATTGTGTGGGGTTCAATTCGATTGGTTTTTCACCGCATTGGCACAACTTTCATTTTGTTTTGACGTTAAAATATCCTGAGCGATTTCGCTTGACCAGCGATGGATTGGCGCCCTGTCCTGGGTTTATCTGCCCAGCGCCCGAGACGTTCTCCCCTGGATGGGCATGGGGAACCCCACCGCGACCCTAATAGAGGATAAGCGGGAGATAATGAATGAATGAATGAATGAAGGATTTCGCTTGACATCATTATAACATTCAAAACTCTGCAGCCCAAGCAAAGTCATGTCACTCCACTACCCATTTCACTCCATTGGCTCCCTGTACCTGCTCGCATTCAGTAAAAGTCACTGACCCTGGATCATTTCTGGATCTACCCCCTCTTCCCTTAACTCTAACTTCTTAAAATGCACTCCGGCTGGTTCACTTTCGCTCCTGTGATTATTGTCGCCTGGTGATTCTCACTCCGTGGCGTTCACGACCGCAAAATAGTGGAACGGTCTTTCCAACTCTGTCCATAAGGCGGAGTCACTTGACATTTTTAAGAAGTTACTGAAGAAACATCTTTTTTACAAATACCTGTTGTAAAAAAAAAAAAAAAAGTCCAGTGTAGCTGGTTTTCTTCATCACTACTGACTTGTGTTGTTCTCATTTGTAAGTCGCTTGGGACCTAAGCGTCTGCTAAATGACTAAATGTAAATGTAAATAACATCGGGTTGTTGGACTCCAGTGGAAACTTTGCTGAGTGTCAAAAGCAGCCGAGTGAGACAGTTGCTAGGAGTCGATTTTAGTGTTTTCTCCAGTGCAACAGTGCAACCAGGGGCACGGTTCTCTGGTTTGTTTGTGATCCTGAAATGTGCCCAGCCACTTAACTTTTTTTTATTTTTTTTTATTTTCCAATATAACATTTTTTTGGTTGACTTGTTTCTACTTTTGGAATTTGCGCGTGTAATTTGCCGGTGCTGCTCTTGGCATCGGCAATAATTTACTGAGGTTGAGCTTGAACTCCTGTCTTTTGTCCGTAATCACAGTGTAGACGTTCAGCGGTATTCTACTCAATCCCTAAGGTTATGACTATCTATATACAGAGCAACCACAACACTGCTCTCAAATGCAGCACCCATTTGTTTAGTTTGTCTGTTTGCGCAAACATGGTTCTCTTAAATGATGAACTTGGAGAACTTATACTTTACGAATAAGAACTCGAGTTTACAAAGCTGGTCTAAAACGGCTGCGTTAAATGGTAAGGGAGTTTTTCCTTCGGATCCCACAGGCTAATGAGCAGATATGTTTTAAGCGTGGCTATGACTCTCTTGTTGTTTTTTTTTTCTCTGCTTGTTTTACAATCTGGGCTTTACAGCTGAATTGAGTTAAATTGAAAGTTGATGCCAGATGTTGATGGCTGACATCATGATGCTGCTGACGAAACACACTGAACTTAACCTGCTACAGAATGTAGTTAAAATACAATAATATATTGTAAAGTGGCGGCACAGTGGCTTAGTGGTTTGGCACGTTCTCCTCTCAGCACTAGGGATTCCCGGTTCGAATCCCCATCTGGGTGGAGTTTCCATGTTCTCCCCGTGTCTGTGTGAGTTTCCTCCGGGTTCTCTGGTTTCCTCCCACAGTCCAAAAACATGGATCAAGTCAATTGAGTTCTCAAAATTGCCCCATATAGTGTGTGTGTTTGTGTGAGTGTGTGCCCAGCGATAGATTGGCACCCTGTCCTGAGTCTATTTGCCCAGCGCCAGAGACATTCTCCCCTGGATGGGCATGGGGAACCCCCACGCGACCCTTATATAGGATAAAGTGGAAGAAAATGAATAAATGAATATTATAAAGTTGTAATATGTGAAACTCAGTAATGTAAGTGTCATGGTTTAGCAAGTTTTAAAGGAAAATGTCAGGACATTCTGTGGATTGGTACATGTTCTGTCTGAATGATTGGAGAGGTACAAACACTTTAGAAGGGATTTTTTTAACTGTTTCAGTCTGATTTACTGAAAAAACCCCAACAATACCTTTTTAAATTTTCAGTTTTTTCAATATTATAATGAATAGAAATATAAAAGCTTTAACATGCAGACCGGGTTTGGAAGCTTTAATGTCTTTTTCATGTTCATGTCGTCTTATTTGGTTTTGACGTAACCCAAATGTATGTTTTGGGTCTTTGTCTTGCTATAAGTTGAACCCCTGGCTAACAGGTCAGATAGGCATGGACCAGAAGTCATTGAAGGGAGCTTCAAAATGCTGTGGCCCTTTTTGTCTAGTGTGCATTTTGCCAATTGTGGATCCTGCAAAACGGCTCCAGACACTTCCCTCCACACGTATACCAAGATTAACTGGATGTCCAATCCTGTGAACTTTATTACACCCTCGGTTGTGATTATTTTTAACTCTTTGAAGAGATTTTGTTCATGTTTTTGTTTATGTAAAGAGAACTCAAAGCCATTTCATTTATTATTAAGTGATGGCGTTCTATTACTTTCTATACACAGACATCATGGATGTCTCTACGTACCGAGTTTCCATACCTCCATCCGGCGCAGCTTCACCACATGCTGATGGAGTACAACGTGGGACGGGACTGTCCTGCTTTCTGGACTCCAGCCTCCGAGGATGCAGAAGCTGCTCTCCAAATGTGTGAGTGCTTCATATATACCATTATTATTATCTAAAATGTTTCATCATATAATCACATGGAGCATCCTGTACTGCATCTAATTACAAACAGCACGTTGGCTTAGTGGTCAGCACGTTCCCCTCTCAGTGCTGTGGATCCAGATTTGAATCCTAATACGGGTGGAGTTTCAATGTTCTCCCCATGTCCACATGGGTTTTCTCCGGGTTCTCCAGTCCAAAAACATGAATTCAATGCAAATTGAATGCTCAAAATTGCCCCTATGTAGTCTGTTTGTGATAGATTGGCGCCCTGTCCTGGGTGTATCTGCTCAGCGCCCAAAACGTTCTCCCCCTGGGTGGGCATGGGGAACCCCCCCCCTGCAATCCTAGTAGTGGATTAAGTGGAAGATAACAATTAGAGGATAAAAGGATGGGTCCTTCACTAGAAATTGAACAAACTGAAAAAACATTAAATATTTAATGCATTGCTTCAATACAACAGTTTTAAATTGTTACCACAATTTTTTTTTGTCTCCTTCTTAAAGTCGTGACTTTACGTTTTGGATTTATTGAACTGTTCATTTGCATAACGTGTTTGTGAAAATGTAGTGTAAAAAGTACCATGTATCCTCTAAATCTCTCTTCCAGCTGACATCTTGGAGAGCTTTGACAACCATCCTCCACTCATCCTGCCAAACAGCACTTTTCACCTGGCGCTTGGAAAGCCCATTACTGAGCCCAGTTTCATCTCTAGCCTTCAGAGCCTACAGGAGTTCATTCAAAGTCTTTCTGTTAACCAGATACCACACACTCTGCAGGTATCTCATCAGTTGGATTTACACACCAGTCTTCCCGTGGTATCAGCGATGCTTTGTGTTAATTATTATCTACATTCCCAAACTAAAAATAATGAATTGTGCCATAATTCATAGATTCAAAAGTTTTTTTTTTTATTAAATGAGGACATTATGTTCCCAGTTAATCACCTTTGTTGAGTGAAGCACTGTTTTCATTTGCAGTAGTTAAAGTAGTTCATGTTTTTTTTTATTCAGGACAACAGCCATGATTTCATGGAATCTGTGCATTTTCTATCCTCCCCATCTGGATCAGAATCCGAGTGCTTTGAGTCTGTAACCTTTCAACCAGGTTCAGAGGCGGAACAGCAGCCATGGTCATCTGCAACACCCCCTCAAGCTCGGGGCTCCCACAGTGTCCTGAGCTCCTGTGAAGCACTGTTGGCCCTAAAACTAAAAAACCTTGAGCTCCAGAACAGCTTGTCGGGGGAAACAGATCTGCGTTCCCACAAGAGCCTGGCCTTGGACCCCTCCTGTCTCCTCACACCTCCAAACACACCACAGAGTCTGGAGCTCTCCGAACTGGATGCTAAACTGCACGAGGAGACAGCAAAGCACAACAAAGGTACACCTTTAATAGATCATATACTGCATTCAGTTTAACTACATGTTACTACAAAACATTAATATTCATATGTTCAAAGTTCTGATAAAAAGCACTTGGGTATTCCATTAAGGATGGTACCAAAGTAACACTGAGCTACTTTTATCACAGTCTTTAAAACAATGGTTTCAAGGAGAATGGCAAACTTTTTGGCTTTTGAAGTCTCACAAAAAGCAGCATATAGTTGAGACAAATGTTTAAACAGCTCCTTCAAGTAGTGAGCTCCCCCTCAATGCTTCTTATGATTTTATTTTTTTTTATTTAAGCAAAACAATCTACATACTTTTGTCAATATCTTGAATTTTAAAAGGCCAAATGCAGTAAAAGGATTTTTTTTCAATTACCCATGGATCTTAGAACTAAAAACCTAAAACCGTACCATAGCCCTTTAAGGTTGGGAGGCCAATTAGTGTAATTGGCAAAGTTGGGGAGGCAAACTTTCAGGGGAATTGGCCCTCTTTGAGCATAAGCATCCCCTAAAGTGACAATTACAGACAATTCCACTCTACATTTCGGTTAATAATACACACACATACCTAGATGTGCTCTGTCGCACATATTTTGCTTACAATGCACCATGTCCACACCTCATAGACACACCTTAAAAAAGGGAGCATTCCTGTAGTTGTGTGTCATTAGGTCAGTGGATATAGACCTGACATACATTTAAGGACCGTACAAAAATTATATTTGGTTCTGGTATAACTTCCTTTGTACCTAATTCCATCGGAAAAGGTTACAGGAAGCAGTCAGATAAAAATGTGTAACTTAATATTTACATACAACAGCATTTAATAAATCTATTTTTTTCTATATCTCTCATTAAAGCTACTTTTGTGTGGATAGGTCGTCATTATAAAGATAGAATTGCAGTTTTACAAAAGCAATGTTAAAATTCAGGATGTAAAAAAAAATTTCGGTAAAGTTGACTTAACGTCCCGTAAAGTAAACCCTTAATATGAATGAAGTGTAGTTGCTGCCGTCTTTAATTGTCAGATTTGCTTTGGCCAGGATTTGAAACCGAATGGCTTTGGCTTGTTCTTCTCATGGGGTGTTACCCGAGTTTATATGATGTCTCACCTCATCCCCGGGAAGATTGTTTTTGAAAGCTGTAATGCTGAGGTCATGCGGGGGTGGACGGGGGAAGTGAATGTGGGCTTTGTGTGATCTGACTTGCCCTGGTGTTATGATTGAGGAGACGGAGCGCAAGGAGGCAACCCAATTAGATCCCATCGCCACAAGTTGAGCTCTCCCACCACCATGAGTCTCTGCATTCCATCAAATTGAACAAGGACCAAAAGTTTTTAAGCGGGCCTCGTTCCCAATAAATACAACAAGTGCATACTTGTTAAGGTAATTAATATAAAATATCGAGACATGTCCTCATCTAATTTACCTAAAAACCCAGATGTGACTTTTCTAATGTATCATTTGAGAGCTGGTGCCCGTGAGCCACAACACAATGCTCGCCCAAAAACCTTGGCTTGTCTTCTGTGTGTAGTTTTGTAGTGCTACCCTGAGTTTGCTGTTTTAATGTAAAGTTTGGAGACTGTGATTTGATAGGTCAGTCAGCAATGCTGCCATTTACAGATGTTGTGTTTGATGTTTTAAATTTTTTTAAATTGATATAACTCCAGGGCAGCACCATGGCCTAGTGGTTAGCACGTTAGCCTCTCAGCACTGGGGAGTCCCGGTTCGAATCCCAATCTGAGTGGAGTTTGCATGTTCTCCCCGTGTCTGCATGGGTTTCCTCCAGGTTCTCAGGTTTCCTTCCACAGTCCACAGTCCGCAACCCTAATGGAGGATAAGGCAGAAGATGGATGGATAGAAGTCCACTGAGTACCTGCTGTGGTGAACCAGTTGCCCAAGAGTGCATTTGTTTTTACTCCTTTGAAAAATAATATATTATTAAAAGTGGCTATTATTTTATCTCATTAGCACATTGTTAGGCGGCACGGTGGCTTAGTGGTTAGCACGTTTGCCTCTCAGCGCTGGGGATTCCCGGTTCGAATCCCCATCTGGGTGGAGTTTCCATGTTCTCCCCGTGTCTGCGTGGGTTTCCTCCGGGTTCTCCGGTTTCTTCCCACAGTCCAAAAACATGGATCAAGTTAATTGAATTCTCAAAATTGCCCAATTTAGAGTGTATGTGTGAGTGAGTGTGTGCCCAGCGATGGATTGGCGCCCTGTCCTGGGTCTATCTGCCCAGCG